>JBBPBO010001985.1:34938885-35190493 GCA_037974295.1 Cicer cuneatum | reverse complement strand
TGTTTTATGAAGTAAAACTATTAATATACTTACAGAATA
Source organism: Cicer cuneatum (assembly GCA_037974295.1). Classification (NCBI taxonomy): domain Eukaryota; kingdom Viridiplantae; phylum Streptophyta; class Magnoliopsida; order Fabales; family Fabaceae; genus Cicer; species Cicer cuneatum. Next base: position 35,190,454 of record JBBPBO010001985.1, on the reverse strand, counting down.
ATTTATATGAACTCTCCACCATAACAAATAGCAGTTATATATATATATATATATATATATATATATATATATATATATATATATATATCCTAAGTAAGAGTATATACCAACTTCTTCAACTTAAAATAATTTAGATCGCTATTTAAATTTGACACCTTTTCCTCACCCTAAATTTTTTTATAAAAAAATAAATTGGATCCCTTCAACCAGATCATTTAAAAAAAATATTAAATCATTTTATAATTTTAACTTGAAAATTCAATTAATGACAAATCGTTCGAGCGAATAAGTACTCAAATCTTAACTGAAATAATTTTTGTCAGATTTTACTTACCGGCTTATTGACCAAACTTTGAATGACTAAGGCTCTGTTTGATAAAGTTAGCTGATAGTTTATTGCTTATAATTGATAGTCGTTAAGCTAATTGAGTGTTTGGTAAAATTAACGGTTCAATTAGTTTAAAAATATATAATGACATTCTTAATTAAAAATAAGTTTTTATCAATTAATGCTTAAAATATTTAAAATTATTAAAATTTATTTTTTATTAATTTAAAATTTATCAATCTGATATATTTTTTTATTTATCTATTTTATTTATTTTAAATTAAAGTAAGTAAATAAATAAATTATTAACTTGAAAATATTTATTATTTTAAAATTTAAACTATCTATAAATAATTTAAAATTATAATAAGTAAACTATTTATTAATCAAATATATTTTTTATTTATTTAGCTGGGTTTATTTATTTTAAACTATAATAAATAAATTATTTTAAATTATTTACTTTATTATTATTTATTAAAGCTAATTATAATTTTAAATGATATAAATTATTTATTTAAATTATTTTGTTTTAAATTATAATAAATAGATTGTAAAGGGTCAAAAAACATTTTAGTTATTATAATAAAGGTAAAATTGAAAGTAAAAATGATAAGCTATAAACTATATTCTTATCTTCTAGTCATTTTTAACTTTGAAATCGATATACCTTTTGCATGCAATATAGCTTCCGAGGCACGACTACATATTTGGGTTTTGGATGGGATGCAAAATGATATTGCAACGTGAATAAACTTTGTTTCATGTACTTTCTTGATTGCATTATTGCTCGAATTGCCGAACTTTAAAATTTATGCTTTGATTCTATTTTTTTCATAAAAATTATTGGTCCACTTTTTGTTTCACACTTTTTCCTTTGTTTTTATGATGTATTTTAGGGGAACAATTGGCGCCCTGGATGATGGCATTATAGAACTAGCTTTGGATCCTCATTTGAACAAAACAGAGGACGTTTAGCACATATGTATTGAGGTGCTTTATGTTGAGGAAAAAACCTGATATATGTTTTAATGACAATAAACCTTATGAAATAAATGATTAAGTTTTATGAATGATGATCTACTAATGATTGCACTTGAGTTTTATTTAAGGAACATGAATTGCAAGAAGCCATTCACATCATCAAAGTGCATAAGTATCTACTCAATATTGTAAGAATCTCAAAAAGAATATATTATATATCATTCAAGAGAATGATCATTATATCTTTAAGATAACATCTTCATGAAGAAGGTGATCAAATACATTCATACAACAAAGATCAAATAAGAAGAAACATATCAAATTGAAATATCAAGTTTTTTCTGGTTATTAAAATAGAAAAAAGAAGATTGATCTGGCTTTGACAGCAACAATTCAAGAACGATCTGGTTTACTAAAAGAACAAAGCCTTCTTAATTTCAAGACTGTTCTAGGCTACCAAAACGCAACAAGCTACATGGAAAAACATCAGAAACAACATTATATACTCAAGGTCACTGTTTGGACAGATTCATCAAAAGAATTCTCAAAGTCAAAGCAATGCATAATGAGCTGCAAAAATCTACTGTAATTTAGGATCAATATGAGCTGCAAAAATACATCAATCTACATTGCAAATCATCGGTATTTACTACAAAGGAACATAATTATATACTTAAAGATTATTTTGGACAGATTCAATAAGAAAAAGAATCAACAAAACCAAAGCAATGTACAAAGAGTAGCTTGCAAGATTGATGGCATTGATAAAAACAAGTACAGCTTGGACGAATGGGGCACTACATCAGTGATACAAGTACAATATAGCTTGTCTACAAACAACTATCAAAAAGAACAAATTCGTCAAAAGATTAACAAAGGCAAAAGCTAAGCATCATGAACTAACAAGCAAAATTAATCTCCAGATTGATAAAGCAACAAGTATAGCCATGACAGACATAATAAGATACTGAAAATGCACCTCTGCACAGCCTGTGCACAGAGCAAAAAATAGCATGATATATAACAATTGTCAAAGCTTTAAGTCTAGCACTCACTCATACAAAACAGAAACAAAGAATGTTCGAGTTCTACAAAAGAACATTTTGATTATTCTCTGTTAAAGACATAATTAAAACATATCATTTTCCATATTCCAAACCACAAATTAAAGAGTATCAAGATTGCTCAAATCAATGGTGAAGTCAGAACTCGAGCTGAATGCCCAAAGGAGGAAAACAACCTCAAGATTGATCTCCAAATTGATGAGTTGTGAGTAACGATGCAAGTAGATTGTACTTACATTATTCTGCAGAAAATTTCTGCATAAATATGACTTGAAACAGTACTTACTGTCATTTGACAGCCCATTCACTCACTCATTCACATTTTCCATCAGACCCAAAAGCAATAGTGTTCTTCGTTTGTCAAGAACGTTCTGGAGAACAATTGAAACACATGTTTAAATTGCTTTAAAATATATCTAACACTTGGGAAGTGTGTCCAATGGCTATACTCATTTTAAAACTGAATATTCAAAGCCTTCTATCATCTATAAATTGAAGATCAATTGGAAGATGAAGACAAGAGCTCAATTTACAAATCTACCAACACTAGTTCAAGTTAGAACAAGTCAAAAACTCTTGAAGCAAACTCCAGCTCTCTTCACTATATTTGTGGATCATCATTTATTGAGTTTTTCTTTATTTATCTCAAACAAGTGTTGAGAAGTTTCAAGATCCCAAACACTTTTTATCATACACATCATTTGTAACTCAAGTCTATCTTTTATGTTAGATTGAGTGTGTTTGTAAAAATCCTTTCAATGCTGAAAGGTGATTGTAAAAATCATTTCTAGGTTGAAAGGTGAATATTGTAATTGATCAAGGTGTGATCAAGAGAAAAGGTGTGAAGGATAACATTCTGGTTCTAAATCACATAGTGAAAATCTCACAGTTGTGAGGACTGAACTAGCCTGATTTGGGTGAACCAGTATACTTTTTGTGTGTGATCTTTCTATCCCTTATCTTTAATTATTTGCACACACAAATCACACTTCATTATAAACTAATTTGTTTTATTTACTTCTAACATATCCAGAATATTCTGGACATTCTGTTTCAACCAAGATTGATCTTGACTTAATTTAAATTAAACAAGGGAATCAAAATTTTAAAAGGATCACAATTCAAACCCCCTTTTTTTGTTATTGACATTGCTTTTCACTTTATGTGATATTGCTTGATCTATGCCCTTGATATGGTTTTTGGTTGAAATTGTTTTTATAGGTTTTGTAACTTATTTAAAACAATACAAAACCTGTGCACTCATTGAGTAACTGTCATAATTGCATAGATAAATAACTTCTTTTTTCTTCTGTTTATTTGAGTAATAATTTTGTATATCGTGTGAAAGATTTTCCAGTGTATTAATCTTGTGTAAAAACGTCTTATAAAACAGCCAAATATGAATTTTATTTACTTGCACCCTTATTTGTTCTAAAACATTGACAATGATGGTTGAAATTATGAGATGTCTGTGTGTTGAATATTGATCCACTTCCTCAAAAGCTTTGTAAGTAATTGGAATAAATGTATCAAATTTGATGCAGTTTTACTATGATCACTAATTAGATAAAAAAATTCATTTTCAATTAGATAAACTTTTTTTTTTCTTTTTGATTTTATAATTTTAAATGAAAACCTAAATGGGTTAGGAATGCCAGTGAAGAGGAAATAGCTTATTTAAAGACGAAAACATCAGTGATTGTAATAGTGTCCCCTGTTTAGTTTACCTTGCACAAATTGTAGATAATGTTGTTGTTATTTTTTTCAAAGACTAGTATTGATGCCAGTTGAGCTAAATGTTTGTTTCCTTATACATATTATGAGTAATATATTAAAGAGTTGAGCTACAAGTAAGTCATACATATTATGAGTAATATATTAAAGAGTTTATTATTTAGACTAATATTTTGTATCAATTGTAGAAAATAAGTAAAATTAATAAGCAAAATCATGCTAAGTTTGAAGATGTCCATTGTATGGGTTCAAAAAGTCTCCCAAAAGAGATTTACATTGACACTCACACTCGTAAAGACGAATCAATTGTCAATGAAAAGGCTGCAAGATTGATTTTAAGTTTTGATAATAAATAAACAGTACCAATATATAAAATGTGTATAAATTAAGTTTGACAATATGCTGAATTTTATTTTCAATTGTTGTCAATTCTATTTGTACTTGAGGCTGATAGTTGACTAGAAAAAACTTATTTGTATGATGATTGTATTGGTTTTTTAACTGGAGCTTTTAGAAGATGTTGTACTTGTTAGGCTAGATGCACTATTGGAGTTTTTTAAGTGGAGCTTATTGTAGTACTACATACTTTGAATGTCAATTTCAATTTGGTATTTTCAATGATATTCTTTGGGACCTTGTTTTGTCATTATTTAGTGTGCTATTCTTTTAGACATTGAAAGATGTAATAAAAACACAGTTTACTATCTAATTATTTAGTGTACTCGTTCTGTTACTTAGTATGCTATTTTCTAGGACCTTGTTTTGTTATTTAGTGTGGTATTCTTTAGGACCTTGAGAGATATAATAAAAACATAGAGTACTCTCTAATTATTTAGTGTACTCTCTTCTTTTTAGTATGTTATTCTTTGGGACATTGTTCTGTTGTTTAATGTGTTGTTCTTTGAGACCTTGAAAGATGTAATAAAAACATAGTTAAAAGGTTGTATTACATATTAGTTGTTTCATTAATAATTTTTATTTTATTTTTTAGGAAGAACTAAACAAACATAGTAATGAGGCTGGAACATCTCAATCAACCCAAAACACACAAGGTTCTATGTCTTGGAATGATGACATATTTTATCAAGTACAAGGATCTGATAAAAACAGATGTGTGCAATGTATAGACAAGATTCCTCATTCCAAAAAATTGAAGGTTTGTGTATCCGAAAATGAAGAGTTGTGTGAAAGAGTTAAGAATATGGAAAGCTTGTTAGTAAATGTGATGACTTTAATTCAAAATCGATTTTTTGGAGAAGACGTGAATGATATAATACAAGCTGCAAGACAGGTATATCATAAGTTACTAATCTTATCCAAGTTGTTTCATAAGTTCCATACTCACATTTTTCATAAGTAATATCTTCTATTTTTGTGATAGGTTCCAGATGCTACTTGTGTTCAAAACCATTTGAACTCTCTTAGTCCAAACAACAATGAAAATGAAGATAATAAAAATGGTAATTAGATAGTATTAATTAATTTTCATTAAAACCATTAATATTTTCTTTGTTTTATTAGTAATATTTTTATGTTGAATTGTGTATTTATTCATTTGTTATTTTATTGATTGCAGGTGAAGATTAAAATCTAATTTGTTGTTGAAGATGGAATCTTGACAATTTAGTGGACTCGATTTCTTAATGTTTTTTGAGATTGTTATGTATGACATTATATATTTATTTTAAATGTTAGTAAGATAATGTTTTCCACTACTAAGCAAAAATATTCTACAGTATATGATTTGCTTGTAAGACTCTTATGTTAATTTTCAATATATACGATGAATACCTTTTATTTTATTTTGAATTTTAAATATATATATATATATATATATATATATATATATATTATTGTGTATTTACATTTAGTTAATTCTATAAAATAAAATACTAAATTATTATACAATTTTTATTGCTAACAAAAAATTAATATTTATAGCAAATTTGTTACTGTTAAAACCTATACCAACAGAAAAAAATTGTCACTTAGATGTATAGCAACAAAATCAAAATCCAAGGTATAACAATGGACAAAACTTTGTCACTATATCTTATAGAGATGCCGAGAATCCGTAGGTTTATTATTGTGTATTTACATTTAGTTAATTTTATAAAATAAAATAATAAATTATTATACAACTTTATTGATAACAAAAATATATATTTATAGCAAATTTGTTACTGTTAAAACCTATACCAATAGAAATAAGGTGTCACTTAAATGTATAGCAACATAATCAAAATCGTAGGTATAACTTTTATAAATTATGGCTAAACTACGAATAATGAAATATTCGTAGATAAAATCAAATATTTAAAGCAACGGACAAAACTCTGTCAGATAATCCGTCGGTATAGGGTAATTATATTCACGAACAAAACTCCGTCAGTATAGGTAATTTTAGCTATATCTACAATTTTTATATGTTACTTAACATAATTTTATTGTCACTAAATGTAAAATTTCTTGTAGTAAAACTAATTGGATTAATTTATAAAAGTAAAATGATTAACTATGAATTATAAATTATAATTCCATGAATGACTATTACTGAACCAAATTTATAATTTATAAATTGTAAACTCATTTTATACTAACCAAATAGAGCAAAAAACTCTATGCCTTTAGAAACCAGAAGCTTAAAAATGAAAAATATAGTTGACACTTGCGTGTTCATGTCATATTTTGCCTTGGCGGATATACAAAGACACTAGGATTTTGGAAACCAAGTTTGGTTTGATTGATAATATAACAGATGATGAAAAGAAAAGAAAAAAAAGTGCAATTATTTGTTTTACGTATTTGTAAAATAGACCACGCAATATACATAGGATACCGCTATCAGTTTAATTAATATATTTTTTCAATTAATTATTTTATATTTTTATGGTAGTTACTTAACTTCCGTACCCAATTGAGTCTACTGACTACTCATGAGGAGTACAGTTTGTACAACTTCATTAAGGCGTCAGTCTCCTATTTCAAGTGGACCTAGAAAATTCCAAATATTTTGTTGTTTTTGGTATATAAAAATTCCAAAATAAATTGCAAGATTATAATAACATGGTAGGGATATAAAACAATTAACGAAGAAGCAAACAAAAAGCATGAAGATGCCTCGAACCTCAGTTTCTTTAACTTACTTGTGAGAGTGAACCGGACAGACATATCCGATCTTTGTCCTGTCATGCGTAACCTAACTTAACTTCTCACTTTTTCTTTTTCTTTTTAAAGGTATCATCGTAGAGATTAATTCTTTGTAATATTTTCAAATATTTCATCAGATTAGCACACGACTCCAATTAAAAGAGAGTTCCAATTTCTTATAATACACTCTGAATTTGAAAAAAAAAATATTCTTAATTGTGACATGTCTGGGACAACTAAATTATATAAGATAATTGTAGTTTGTGTGGTTTGATATATATTAATCGGTTGTCATGAATTTCGACTAATCTGACATGACACATATGTTAATAAATATACTAATTAATATATATATATATATATATATATATATATATTGTGGTATATGTGATTGTAATTTTGGATTTTATAACCCGTGTATATTATGAGTAGAATTGTGGTTGTTGTGTTATCGTTGATGAAATGTATATTTGAGTCTAACATGTGAAAGTGACTTGTTATATATATATCTTTTCTTGTTACATTAATTAACCTAACCAAATGACATGAATAATGTAGATTAGAGTCTCCGTACATCATATAGATTAATATGTGTATAGAGATTAAAATTTATTTTACTAATTTTTTTAATTATTAAAATTACATTTTTTTATTAAGGGTCCAGTTATTAAAATTAGAATAAAGCCTCCAAAATATTTAAGATGACTTTGTGTATAGAAGAATTAAAAAACTACTTTATATTATACAAAAGTAACAGTTTCTTTCTTTAAGTTTTTTTATTATTGTTTGATCTTTTAAATTTAGCTCAGTTTTCTCTTAGATCTTTTAAATTTTTATTTTTTCAATTTAGTCAATTAAGTTGTATTTTAGTTTCACCGCTATATATTAAATTTGACCATTTTCTTGAATTACTATTAAAATCTAATCTAAATAGCGCAGTGATTTGACTATTCATACTACTTTACAAGTGGATGAAATTAATAATATTGATTATGTGGATAGACCTTTATTACCAATTTTTTAGAGGCTATATATGTGTCTAAATAGTTGTAGAAAAATAAAAAAATATAAATCGTTTATAAAATTTGATGATTGTTTTCTAAAGGGTGTTGGTATGGAGGACTTATTGCAACATTTGATAGAGTTGCTAATGATAAGATATTTTTAATTGCATTATTCGTTGTTTAAAATGAGAAAAATGACTAACGATGTAAACATGATATCTTATAGGATTAAATCGGGAAAGTAAAAACTTAAAGCACCTATGCGGAAACTAAGCTAAACTTAAAAGACATGTGTTACAAAAAAAAAACATAAATGACCAAACTATTATTGTCGTAAAACATAAAGGATTTCAGGATGTATTTTTTCAAGAATTAATTACAAAATAATTAGTTGTATTTGGTTATTGACTCAAAAGAATCAGGATAATCAACGAAATACCTACTCTAGAGCCAAAATGTTACACACCAAATAAACATTATTTTGGGTGCATTACTGTTTACATCTTAAAATAAATATTTATTAGTCGAGAACGGTAAATAGTTGAATTTGGAGTACTAAATTCTCCTTAGCCGAAGTAAGATCAAGTATGCAAGAAACAACTGATTATGGGTCAGTTGAATCTTTCTCGAGTTTACAGAAGTTCACAAAGGTTGTACAGCTTATGAATGAATTAAAGCTCAGTGTAAATTGTTACTTTGGCAGTTGCACTCATTTTCTACATTTTTAGCACCATTAATGATTAGCGCACATATATTGCCAACGAGACATGCCAAGAAGATGAGAAAGACGAGTTGGTCATGGGGCACCACAAATTCCCATAAACGGAAGTTATCATGCATTACCCACGTAATTAGCCGAGTCAAGCGACAAATATATTAGCGACTGAAATCTTGAAAGGGAAGGGTTATTCATGTCCTGCCATAAGGCCTGCTAATGGGAAGGACAACATTTCTGTTAAAACAAAATCTCAATTAATTATTTTGATGTAAACAAACAAAGATTAATTAAAGACTTCAATTATGATTCTAAATTATGTGTTATTTAACATGTGTTTTTGAGTGTGATAATCCAAGATAGATACTAAGCAAAAGCAAGCAAAATCAGTTTAAAGAAAAAGCTAAAAATGAACAGCTAGAAACCAAGAACGTTATGGACATTTTTCTGGAAAACCAAGAACGTTGTCAACGTTTTTTACTTCATCAAGAGAGTTCAAGACAACTTTTAAAGCAAGGAATGATCCTGTATTTTTCGAATGAATTACCTGTACATCTACAAGGAATATACAGCGCTCATAATAGCAAAGAAAGTACTCTAAAAGATCTAAGAAGTAAAGATTTGAATCAAGACAAAATAATAGAATCGGTCAAGATCAATCATTCTCCAACTCAAGAACATTCTCTAGCTTCTATGATACAACTTAAGAACATTCTCCAGCTTTTGTGATACATACCAAGAACATTCTTGAAACTGAACCTTCAGCATGACTTTAAGACACATATTTTCGTAATAAAGAGACCCTCATGCACTGTACAAATCAGATGATAGGGAATACATAAGACCTGAAAGTCTTGAAGTCAAAAAGGAGAAAGTTTCAGTCAAAAGTCTTACTTTGAAGACTGATTATTTTAATCTAACCCTTAACCAAGGAAACCTCTCCAACGGTCATATTAAGCTATCATGGACCTCCTCAAATGTCTATAAAAGGAACTCCAAAGCTTAATGAAAATCACGACATTCAAGTGCTAAGAAAAATTGTAACACCCCGAGTTTAAAACACAGCGCGGGTGCATTTTTTTTAAATCAATAATAAAAATGATTTTCCAGATTTAATTCGAAAGGAATTAAAATAAAGTTTTTCGTAAAATAGTACGCCGTGGATTAATCGACGAACATAACAAAATAAATTCATCGTAATCTCAATAAATACTTAATTCTGGAAATTTAATAATAAACAATAAGACATTTTCAAAAGATAACAATGTCATAGCATTCCCAAAACGGCGCCAACAACTTGATAGCGTTTCAGCAAGTGTACTGAATCGTTGCAAGTAATAATTAAAACGGTAGTACCAATTGTCGAACTCGAGGATTGCGTTTTACTATCGAATTATCTTTAATTACTAAAATTGAACAAAAAGTTTATGGATTGAGTAGAATAATATTTGAAATAACAACAGTAATAAAATTGAACTTTTATAATGAGAAAAATGTCAGGGATGAGTTTCACCTTGAGTGCAACCTTGGTTTCTAATTTGATCCTAGTTACTGAATTCCTTTATTGAATTATTACCGAATTCTCTTTAGTATTTCTGCCCTAATGTCTTAGTGACAGAACCTTTAATTCCAAAATAACCCCTAATTCCTTAGTGGATTTAAAATTATAATTAAGCTTTACGGTACAGAAATTCTCTTTTTAAATTGTTGTCTTTGCAACTAATTCAATTGGTTTCATGACCTGCATCTATCCCTAGACTACAATCTCATGAATTTCTCATCTCAAGCATTCGTAAAGTCCACTTCCGTTTCAAATTACAAATCATAGAACATTTTAAAGTTGATCAGGCAATAAAAAGCATTAAGCACAGAGATGAGAAAAATAATTCAATAAATTTATTCATATAACCAGGAATCAATTCAGACAAATAAAGGTTTCATCTTGTTCAACTCATCCCTAACAAATAGGATTTAGTTACTCATTACAGAGATTAAAGAGATAGAGATTAAAGAAGAATTACAAGAAAGATTCATGAATGATTCTTGATAAAACTCCTTCAATTGTGTAGAACAGCCGTCTCTGAGCTTCTCTGCTAGGGCACAAGTCTCTAAACTTCTCAATTGACCAAAAGATCCTTAAAAAAATTAGAAAAACTCGATTTTATGCAATCTGCAGCGCGGCACGCGCCCCAGGCGCATGCCTTGCGCTTCAAGCGCATTTAAACAGAATCAACATCGCAGAAATGCGCTTCAGGCGCATGCTTTGCGCTTCAGGCGCACAACATCTTCAGTCTGACGTATACGGCATATTTCTACTATTTTGAGTCCGAATTTGGCTCTAGTGTCTTTATGAAAGTTGTAGCTATGGATGTTAGCTTTCATTTGCACTTGGTTTAACTCCAATTGGACATCTACAACTCCATATATCACTGAAATACTCCACATAGGTCATGTTGATTTCTCACCAGAATTCAGCACTGCACTAAAAACAAAGAAACGACGCAAAACTCCGAAAAATCTCTACTTAATCAAGGAAATAAGAACATAAGCATTTTATTAAACCCAAGAACTAGAATCAACAAAATATATCAAATAAATCATTAAATTAACTAATGATTGAAGATAAATAAGACTAAAAACAATGAAAAATATGCATATGAGGAAGAGTCATCACAACCCCAAACTTAATCTATTGCTTGTCCCCAAGCAACAATTAATTTGAGATTTGATACAGTTAAAAGCAAACATAAATTCAATTTCTCAAATGAAATCAAACTCAATTCTCAAAGTTCCAGCTACTACAAAACATTCATCATGCTCCATGGTTGCTTACAAAAAACACAATTTGTACACTTTAGCATTCATTTATCAAGTTCAACACTCTCTTCACACAATCTCACCAAAATTTCTCTCAAGTGTTTAGCAAGGGTTGTGAATTTATCACTCAAATCCTAGAACATGCATCACACTGCCATATGCTTGAAAAAATTCTAGTTAGCAATCACAATGCAACAAACACATACACTTTTGGAGGACTTTCAGGTTGTAATGGGGCTTAGGTAAGGGTAGGACATTTTGGGATAGTAGGCTTTACTACTTGGAGTTAGGCATACATTTTCAAATTCTTCTCCCTCTTTTATTCTATTTTATTTTATTTTTTTCACATTTTATGGTGGAAATTCTCAACCATTGACAAAAGTGCTAAGAAGATGTTATTTATCAATGTACTCAAACTAATTTTTTTTTCTGTTTTGAATTTTTTTTCTTCTTTTTTTCATGAGAACCACCCCAAACTTAAAAGGTTGTTATCCCATGAGCAACCTCAAACTTAGAACTTTACCAACACGAGAAATTTGTTTTTCTACCTAACTCCAAGTAAGATGATTTAATTAAAGTCAGGTCTTTGGCTTATAATGTGGCTAGTAACCAAAAGAAAAGGGCAAGGCTCAAAGGGGCTAGCAAAGGATAAAATTTGCATAGGATAGTTAGAAAGGCTCAAACGACCAAAGAAAATTGCCTCCGTGTATGCATAAATCACAAGTGATCCAAGTCAGAATTAGTGCAAGTTCTGAAGGGTTAACACATGCCTAGATAATCACACAATAAGAAATTGAAGTGTTTAGGCTCAAAAGCTCACAGCTAGGATAAACAAGAGAGAGTGTGAACTTTCAAAACTATGCCAAGTGTGTTGCTGAAATTTTTTTTTTTGTTTTTTTGAGAAAATGATGGCAAGTTAACGCTCTACAACCACTTAGTAATCAACAATGTATGCATTAGTGAAACTCATCAAATTGATCAATGATATGAGCAAAAAAATAAAGTTTAAATTTCAAAATCTAAAACAGATTGCTTAAGACCTGCTTCAAGTTGTTAACAATTCTTCATCACAGTGCACGTTTACACACAATTAAAAAGAAACAAATTCAAATAACAAAAATAAGATTGCAAAAATAAAAGTTACCTTTACTTATGGGTTGCCTCCCACAAAGCGCTTTTTTTAAAGTCATTAGCTTGACGCCAACTTTTGTCAAGGTGGCATATAGGACAGAAAGAACACATCATCCTTCTTCTTCTTTTTGTTTGGTAGAAATTCCATGAATTTGAGAAATAAATGATGTTGCTTCCATGTCCTTTTCAATTTGACATTGATGAAAAAGGCATAGATTGAATCTCGAACTTGATCAATCTCTTCTTTTTTCTTTTCCTTCTTCATATTTTCCTCTTGCTTATCTTCTTCTACCACAACAATGAAGTCATCTTCAATCTTCAACTTCTCCTCCATCTTCTCAAACTCAACCACTTGCTCAAATAACCTCTCACATTGACTTTCAAATCTTTCAATTGAAACCATGTTATTCTTCATGAATTCAATTAAAACATCCTTAATGTGAAAGTCTTTGTCATCTGATTCTTTGGACAGAATTTTACGAGGTAGAGTTTGTTCCCAATTGATCTTTTTAATATAATACTCGTCGTCTTCTGCTTTAACCAATAAATCTTCATATTCTAGTTGTGCGACATAGTCATCAAAACAAGTTTCATTCCTATGTCCTTCTCCACAAAAGTCACACCTAATAGGGCGCGTTTGAGGGTGATATTTTACAAATGTATCTCTCAAGATTTGTCCCTCAATTATGCGTAATATAGCAGATATAAGACAAGTATCACACTCTTCATATAATTGTAGTAGAATATCATCATTACAATCTTCCATACTCTACAGCGAATAGTTATCTCAAACAAAGAAAAGACAAATCACTAACACACGACATTAGCAAGCTTAAAAAATAAAAATAGAAAATAAAAGAAAAGCAATTTTTTTTTTCAAAATTAAAAATAAAAGAAAACAAAAATTTTATTGCAAAGCAAAAAATTCCAATTAAGTAAATAAATTATAACTCAATAGTGATATGGCAATCCCCGGCAACAGCGCCAAAAATTTGATAGCGTTTCAGCAAGTGTACTGAATCGTTGCAAGTAATAATTAAAACGGTAGTACCGAGTGTTGAACTCGAGGATTGCGTTTTACTATCGAATTATCTTTAATTACTGAAATTGAACAAAAAGTTTATGGATCGAGTAGAATAATATTTGAAATAACAACAGTAATAAAATTGAACTTTTATAATGAGAAAAATGTCAGGGATGAGTTTCACCTTGAGTGCAACCTTGATTTCTAATTTGATCCTAGTTACTGAATTCCTTTATTGAATTATTACCGAATTCTCTTTAGTATTTCTGCCCTAATGTCTTAGTGACAGAACCTTTAATTCCAAAATAACCCCTAATTCCTTAGTGGATTTAAAATTATAATTAAGCTTTACGGTACAGAAATTCTCTTTTTAAATTGTTGTCTTTGCAACTAATTCAATTGGTTTCATGACCTGCATCTATCCCTAGACTACAATCTCATGAATTTCTCATCTCAAGCATTCGTAAAGTCCACTTCCGTTTCAAATTACAAATCATAGAACATTTTAAAGTTGATCAGGCAATAAAAAGCATTAAGCACAGAGATGAGAAAAATAATTCAATAAATTTATTCATATAACCAGGAATCAATTCAGACAAATAAAGGTTTCATCTTGTTCCACTCATCCCTAACAAATAGGATTTAGTTACTCATTACAGAGATTAAAGAGATAGAGATTAAAGAAGAATTACAAGAAGAATTCATGAATGATTCTTGATAAAACTCCTTCAATTGTGTAGAACAGCCATCTCTGAGCTTCTCTGCTAGGGCACAAGTCTCTAAACTTCTCAATTGACCAAAAGATCCTTAAAAAAATTAGAAAAACTCGATTTTATGCAATCTGCAGCGCGTCACGCGTCCCAGGTGCATGCCTTGCGCTTCAAGCGCATTTAAACAGAATCAACATCGCAGAAATGCGCTTTAGGCGCACAGCATCTTCAATCTGACGTATACGGCATATTTCTACTATTTTGAGTCCGAATTTGGCTATAGTGTCTTCATGAAAGTTTTAGCTATGGATGTTAGCTTTCATTTGCACTTGGTTTAACTCCAATTGGACATCTACAACTCCATATATCACTGAAATACTCCACATAGGTCATGTTGATTTCTCACCAGAATTCAGCACTGCACTAAAAACAAAGAAACGACGCAAAACTCCGAAAAATCTCTACTTAATCAACGAAATAAGAACATAAGCATTTTATAAAAACCCAAGAACTAGAATCAACAAAATATATCAAATAAATCATTAAATTAACTAATGATTGAAGATAAATAAGACTAAAAACAATGAAAAATATGCATATGATGAAGAGTCATCAGATAGCATTCCCAAAAGACAATATCAGAGTGCGTAATAAGTAGTACAACAATATTCCCAAAATAAAAAAAAATACATTTCCAGCTCAAATCCTATACATCAAGTCTAACTGATTATGCGCTAAAGCTGCAGTAGCACGGATTTCCTCCGCATCCCACACAAGTCTCCTCCGACTCTGCCGCTCGCCTCGACGTAACCTCCTCCTCCTCATCATACAGAAAGGGGTCGGTCTCCTCAGAAGTCAGATCAATACACAGTCTCGGTCGCTTCGGCGGTGCCGGAATCTCATAACAATCATCGGAAATCCTGGACGGACCCGGAATCTCAGCTGCTATTGGCTTCGACTCTTCATTCTTCCCTTTTGCCTCAGACTCATGTACATCTCCTCCAATCACCGGGTTGGGAGTCACCACTCCTACGGTGGCCTCCGTCTCAATTCCTCTAGCGGGCTCCTCCGCATCATCAAAAATTCTGTGCGCCTCCAACACCAGAATGGAAGGCACAGGAAAATCTATACTCGCATAAGTGCGCTCCACGAAATCCTCTACTCCGTCGGTCCTACTCTTCCTCTCCAACCATCCCGTGCAAGTTGCCCTGCTTGAGATGGGGTCAAATACCCAAGTAGTACACGAATATCGATCAAGGAAGTCTAACGACGTTTCCGTCGTCCGGGTACCCACAGGTGGCATGGGTTTGGGGGGCATCTAAGGGCAAAGCCCAATTTCCACAATATAATAGCAAGGGTCACCGACCGAAATTAACAAATAATCACATAGCATGCATCTCACATCAACAATTATATCCATGGTATAACATATGACGATGAGGAAAATAATAATGCTCATTTGAAATTTAATGACATATATGCCTTTTCAAAAACAGCAGCCAATTATTATGAAATATGTGGTAAGTACAAACAACACCTCAGCAAATCACAATCATTAAATCAGAAATTAAGATTCTGTAGAGTACTCACACACATCAATTTCCAACCATTCATCATATAATCAATCGTGACCCACCGGTCAATCCCTCAATGCGATATGTATATGCTCATGTATACAATTTTCTTGGAATCACCAAGGTGCAGTCGCTCAACAGACCAGCACAAAATGTTTGACTTTAACGGCCCTCAACACCAAGGTGCAATCGCTCAACAGATCATCACCTGGTGCAGTCGCTCAACAGACCAGCACTCGTGCAGTCGCTCAACAGACCAGCACGTTTAACATATACCAAGGTACAATCGCTCATCATATCAGTACCTAGTGCAGTCGCTCAACAGACTAGCACTCGTGCAATCGCTCAACAAATCAGCACGTGGTTGCGCATTTCAGGGTACAGACGCTCAACAGTCCAGTACCAGTGCAGTCGCTCAACAGACCAGCACCTATATACCAAAGTACAATCGCTCAACAGATCAGCACTTAGTGCAGTCGCTCAACAAACCAGTACTCGTGCAATCGCTCAACAGATCAGCACGTGGTTGCGCATTACTCTGTGGCCCATCGCGGGTACCACTTGACTATGCAATGCATCAATATGCAGTGTTTCACTTCTCTGGAAATAGTATGCAAAATCAGAAAATTCATGCCTTTCCATCATATTTAAAAATAGTTGGTAAGTTGAAGGCGGAAAATGTTAAGGAAAGTTTAATGAAGTTGTACAATTGGTACAAATCTCCTTATGATTGCAGTGTTGTGTCTATATATGTTGTTGTTCGATTTGAAAACATTTTCCCTTATTGAACAATCTACCCCCCTAAAAATCCATCATTTTTTGCACGGGTAGATGCCTTTAAACAACACTTAAAAGAAAACGATTCTTTTTATAACCAAAAAAAACTGGAGAGGTACTTAAGTGACACTTGTTCAATGGAAGGTGAGAAATTTGATATTTTGATTTAGTGGAAGCAAAATTGTGCTCGTTACCCTATTTTGGTAGCAATGGTAAGAGAAATTATGGCCACACCAGTGTCAACTGTAGCTTCAAAGAGTGCATTCAGCATAGGTGGAAGGGTTTTAGACACATATAGGAGCTCCTTGAGCCCAAAAATGCTAGAAGCTTTTATCTGCAATCAAAACTTGTAGAAGTCCTCTTTCTCATACTTTAAACACCTTATTTTGATTGAAGATTTTGAGATATCTGAAAATGTTGTGACAGGTTGTGTAATATGAGAATGTTGTGACTAAAGTGTTTTTTAAGTAAGAAAATTTATACTAATTATGTTTTATTTATATAGTATGTAAGCGACCTTTAATAATGAACCTGACAATTATGCTAATTCAGTTTTATTTAACTACCTCTAGGTTTCAAACTTTTTGAGTATTTTGGAGTCATATATCATTCATACTTGCACAACACATGCCGGTATTTTGAGGATGATGTTTTGGTTGAAAATTGTGCTTGCTTGGCATCATTTGGACATGATTTGCTGATGTTTGTTGGTCTGGTTGCTGCCAACAATTTATGTATGTGTTGTTCAAGCTTGATAATTGCTAGGTTGACACTTATTGAATTATATTTACTAAAATTTCTGAATTATTGGGTACTAACTGTTGTGTTTCATTGTCAACAACTTTAATATGAACATCACTATTGGGAACCACAAAAATTTACTCATGTTTCCACTTGTGAATGGGTAAGCTATTGTCTTCACACACACACACACAGATATATATATATATATATATATATATATATATATATATATATATTTTGTATTATAAAATTTTAGTAGTTAAGTTTGAAATTGAAACTTGTATTATTATTAAGGTTTAAATATGTCTCTAGTCCTTAAAATTATAACTTTTTTTGATTTTGGTTCTCGTTTTTTTTGCTTGGTGTACATTCCTACAAATATAATTTCATTTTAAAATAGTCATTCCATCCATATTTTGTTACAAAAACTGTAATGCTGTTAAACCTAAATATAATTAAAACATAATTTTTTTAACCTAAACATACACCCCCAATATAATTAAATTAAAACATTTTTTAACCTAAAATTAATCTCAAATGTTTCATTCTTCTTCCCTAAAAAAACCTAAAATTAGCTCCAAATGTTTCATTTTTCTTCCTTAAAAAACTACACTCCTACGTAAATTAGGGTTAGGGTTTTAAATACAATATTAGAACAAAATTGCGAATGTTTGTTTCTTCTTTCGATTGATTCCACTACGCCAAAAATAGCCTTTTAAAGCGCTTTTTTTAAGCCCTTTACAGCGCTTTTAAGCGCTGTAGTATCTAGTGCTGTTAAAAGATACAATAGCGCTATTGAAAATAAACAAGCGCTGTAATAGGTAAACATATAGCGCACTTCTCTTAGACTAGTTTTACAGCGCTTTTTTAAAAAAGCGCTGTAATAGGTACAAATATATAGCGCGCTTATATTATCAACTAGTTTTACAACGTTTTTTTCAAAAAAGCGCTGTAATAGGTACATATATAGCGTGCTTGTATTATCAACTAGTTTTACAACACTTTTTCAAAAAAGCGTTGTAAAAGGTTTAAAAAAGCGCTGTAAAAGGATGAAAACATGTCTTCTATGCCATTTTTAAAAAAAAAGTTGTCTTTAAAATGAAATTTTAATTTTTTTTCCAAATTCAGATTCTTATCAAATTCAGAATCATATCAAATTCAAATTCACATCAAATTCAGATTCAGATTCATATTCACAGCAGCAAATATCAACAATATCAATTACAAATTCACAATATCAATTACATATATATTCACAGCAACAAATTACAAGTTCATGACAGTAGCAACAAATATAACAATATTGATAGTAGCTACATATCCATAATATCAATTACCTATTCACATCAACAAATATCATGTCAGTTCAGTAGCAATTTCCAGCAATCTCTTTCTTTACCCTATTGTAACAAAAAATAAAACAAACTAATTAGAATAATGATCAGTTCACACCAAAATATACAATAATAGTTTACAGTTTCCAGCAATGTGAAACTCACTTATTAACAAATTATATAACTGTCAGTTGGAGCACATACTGACACTAGTCTTATTTTATTTCAATTAGATCACTTTTAGAGTACGTTGAATCGAAGTTGTCAAAGTACTATGCGATATAATATTTGAACATAAATAAGTTAGTTATATATGAAAATCAAAATATAATGAAGAGCTAACTCAGAAAGACACGACTAGAGGCAATTGATTGAATATAGTAAAATGAAAATATAAAGAAATAGTTTAAACATCTTTTACTTGTAGTTGTGCAGTTGTAAACAACTTCAATAATTTTCAACAAGCTTCATTAATTTCATATGATGCTTCATAATTAATTACAACTAGCAAATCAAAACAATCAAAAACAACAAAACAAATCACAGTCATACAGTAACGCATTCAGTAATTTGAGGGATGCCAAACAGAAAATCAAATGCTTTTGGAGCACCATACAATCAACAAAAGCAACAAATGATTTAAATCTGAATACATGAATTTTCAACTGCAAGTGACCTCAACAAAAGATTTAAATAACAGTCCACAACTGCAATATGTGACAACGACATTAACAAATTTTATACATATGTCACAACCGCAATTACGACACATTATTTGACTGCAATATTCCATAATATCAATTATCACAACACGATAGTTAATTAAAAACCGCAATCTCAACCTATAAACAAGACATTTGTTATGATAAAATAAATATCAAATAAACACAAGTTTGAGTGTAACGAGCCATTAAATCGCAACTACATTAAGTGCAATTAAATGAGCAACAAGCATACCAACAAATCAATGGGAAAAGACTCAAGCCTTGATTCCGATTGACACTTTTCAATTCTCAGAGTTTTCGGCGTCCCCAGCAAACCACTTTGTTTAACCAAATTAACAGGCGAAAGCATAAGAGGACTTTTATCAAACACTTTACCGTCATTAACCTCACTCTTCTCCTCGGACTTTTATCAAACATTTTACCGTCATTAACCTCACCCGATCTCGAACTTAAAGACTTGTTACACTGAAGCTGAGCAAGAGTTCCAGGTTTCAAATACTTGTTCCCTGAGCTCTTCAATTTTTTCTCCTTTTTCCAACCTTCCAATTTCTCTCTTTCGGCGTCACTTTCTCCATCGCTATATCACTATATAATTCTGATTTGAATAAACAAACTCAATTCAACTTGGAAAAAATACATAACCGAAATTGAATTCACTATAAACTATCAAAATAAAAGAAAAACAAAAATAAAACAGAAAATTAATTATTAAATAGTAATCTCAATAAAATGAAGAAAAAAGAAGAGAACTCACATTAGAGACAACAACAATTTATCAGGTAACAATTCATCAATTTTAGAGACAACAACAAATTAATAAATATAGTACATGAGACAACAATCACTCAGTAGAAATGGGTGCACAGTAGAGGATGGTTCAGCGAGAAGATGGCACACAATAGAGGAGAAGAGGGTTTGTATGGTTTGTAGGGAGAGAACGTATTAAATATGTTTTTATTTATTTATTAATAATATATAACTTTAACTGAACTTGTAATTTTATAGCGCTTTTATCCATAAACGCTGTAAAAGGTTTTTAAAAATTAAATTTCAAAACATTTACAGCGTTTACAGTGCTTATATACAAAGTGCTCTAAAAAGCGCTGTAAATATAGTGTGGGAGCGCTATAGTTTACAACGCTTGTATACAAAGCGCTGTAAATATTATGTCAGAGAGCTATATTTTACAGCGCTCTAAAAGCGCTGTTGTATCCTCCGTTAATTTTAAAATATTATACAACAGTGCTTTTTAGTTATAAAGCGCTATTAAATGCGTGTTGTAAAAGACAATTTTTGGCGCAGTGTTCGCTTCAATTTTGTATATGGATGGATGAAAAAAGTGAAATTGAAGCTAGCGTTTGAGAATTGGTTCAAAACGATGAATCGATTGTTTGCGTTATCAACAAATTGACTTTGAAAAATACGGTCAACTAATAAATCCGAAAGCTGAATTGACCATGAACGATTATTATAGAAGGCAAAAACTACAAAAATGTTGAAGTAACAATTTCAAAAGAAACCCACTGATATTATCTTAATATCGTCATTATCTTTCACAATATAATATAGATTGTTATCTTGCAATTAACCTATCATTGTTGATGCTCTAAACTTGAACAAACAATTTCAAAATAAAGCATTTGAAGTTGTTAATTTTAAGTATTTTTAGGGAAGAAGAATGTAACATTTGGGGTTAATTTTAGATTAAAAAATGTTATCATTTTATTATATTGGGATTTATGTTTATGTTAAAAAAAATTATGTTTTAATTATATTTAGGTTTAATGGTGTTACACTTTTTGTAACATAAGTTAGATGAAAGGACTATTTTAAAATGAAACTATATTTGCAGCGATGTAAACCAAACAAAAAAACTTACGAGAACCAAAATAAAAAAAATGTAATAATTGCAAGAACTAAATACATGTTTAAACCTATTATTAACTTAGTACTTAGTCTGAACTTGTATTATTTTTAACTTATTCAAACTTGTATTATTGTTAACTTAGTAATTAGTATTATTGTTCATCCCTACTTAGTAGTTTAGATTACAATATGAATTGGTTATGTTGTATTTAAACTGATAGAATGAGAACTTAATTGGTTATGATCTGGTTATGTTGTACTCAAGCTATTCTTTTTTCCAATAAATTAGTTGCAAGGAAATTGGTGGCGGTTTATTTTCGACCTTGAATTGGGTATCTCAAATTTGGGGAGTCAAATTTCAAGGTTATAATTTAACCTTTATATTTATGTGAATGTATTCTACTTTATTTTATCATTAGATTATATTCTTGATATTCTTATGAACTTAATTCCACTTTTGTTATACGTACAGCAAGTGCAGCATCAACCATATGCGAATTGTTCATCAAGTTCCAAAATATTGCTTTTTTTATTAATAGATTTAAATTAAAATATATAATTATACTCATTCTAAATTAATGCATCTATAGTTAGAACTGCGTTATGTGTTGTATGCCTTAGATGTTTATAACTTATTTTGGATTACTGTAATTATAAGGTTTATAACTTATTTTTTATGATATTTGCAAGCTTTTGATTTAGATAAAATCCTGAATAGCATGAATTGGTTATATATTATTTAGGCTTGTTACCAAAGATGAAGATTCTTAAAATTTTGGTCTTAATTGATGATCATGTTAATATGTTTTCCATTAACCATTTATGTGATTATAGGTCAATTTTTGTTTTGAAGGATGTTTGATTTAAACTAGTGTTTTAGAAAATGGGTCTTTAGTTAAATTTTATCTTATGGTCCTTTTTAAATTTTTAGAAGTTTTTTATGCAAAATGCTTACAAATAAAATTTGTTGTTAATTGGGCTGGAAAGTCTTCACGGTCAATAATACATTTAATTCAGTTATTCCAACCCGTAAAACCACTCAAACCATAACCCAAAAAACTGACAAACCCGTTTTAATAAACGATCGAAATTGGGTTTGTGATTACCAACCGCGGTTTTGGCTGATTAGGATATATTGTACTCGAACCCGCCCGAATGCAATGGATTGTCCAGCCCTAAAACAAACCAAAAACTTATAATCTCTGAAGGGTTTTACTGATTTCATAACACCAATTATAATTATTAAAAAAATGAAGTTAATAGGAGCAATGGGTGTGATCATAAGGTTAGCTTACCACATTGGAACACTTACACAAAGAAAGGGAAGATGAAATTCTATAAATGTTACATATGAAATAAGCCAATATGACATAAGACCATTGATGGATGGAATCAAACACAATAACTTGAAATACAGAAACCATAAATATGAACAAAACAACAAGACACAGTTTCAACAAACTAGCAAACAACACCTGCAACAGAGAAATGATTTCAAAACACATCACAAAAACTATTTGAACAAACTAGCAAGAAACACAAATGGAAGAACAACACTTTCATC
The DNA here is from genome assembly GCA_037974295.1 of Cicer cuneatum. Lineage (NCBI taxonomy): Eukaryota > Viridiplantae > Streptophyta > Magnoliopsida > Fabales > Fabaceae > Cicer > Cicer cuneatum. The sequence goes on along the minus strand of JBBPBO010001985.1, from coordinate 35,167,209 downwards.
AGATGTATACAACACAGCGAAACAATTTCAACACACAAAAGAACAAATCATACTCTCATAGAAGCAATATATACAATAGATCACATTTACACTATAAATCAAAGATGAAAAGTTTAATAGGAATCAAAGATGAAACTAGATACAACGGCAAGAGGCTGACAGCATGACCGAAAATGTGTCTCAACTAGAGCTGTCAAAAAAGCTCCTAATCTCAAAGCCCCCTTTAATAAATTTCTTATTATGCCCCAAATTTTAAGCCCCTCTTAATAAAAAAATTTATTTGGCCCCAGCCCCCTATTTTTTAATTTTTGGGGGCTTGGGCCAGGGGGGCCTAGGGCCCATTTCATTTTTAAAAAATTATTGAATTTGTTAATTTTATTCAGAACATAAAAAAAATCGACAATTTCTAAATCAAATAAAATTCGAAAAAAAAATCGAAATTGAAAAATTATTGAATTTGTTAATTTTATTCAGAACATCAAAAAATAAATCAACAATTTCTAAATCGAACAAAATTTGGAAAAAAAATCGAAATTGAAAAATTATTGAATTTGTTAATTTTATTCATAACATAAAAAAAAACAAAAAAAATCGAAGAAAAAAAATTGAAATATTTTTTATTTCAAAAAAATAATTAATTTTTTAATGGGCCTATGGTCCCTCTAAGCCCACATAATTTTGGAGGCTTTTTTACATTGGGGGCTTTCTTTTAATGGGCCTTTATATTATAAGATTTTTTTGCCCCCTCCAATATGTGGGCTAGGGCCAATATAGAGGGGGCTTGACAAATTGACAGCTCTAGTCTCAACAGATACAATAAGATCGATGGTTAATATTTTTTTTTTTTTAAAATGCAATGATATGTTATTCTATAAATTGTACATGCATATAATGTTATAAAAAAACTCAATATCATAAATCTTAATTTTGATTCAAATCTTAAAACATTTCTAATGATTTTAAATTTTTTTAAAAATAATTTTATTATCGAGATTGTGAAAAGTATCATGTTTTACATAAATTTCATGATGTTTGGAATATAATTTCAAGTCATTATTAGATCATGGTTTAAGTTTTTTAATACAAAAAATCTTCTCATACATGTTATACTATTCAAATATTTCTATTAAGTGAATCAGTTGTTTAATCTATAATACAAATAATAAATCTTAAAAGATTCATTTATAGACTTAATATTTGTAATGTGCATAGTGTAACCATACGGATTTCTATCACAATATTTTGTCTATGAATTTGACATTTTTTAACAAAATTCCATTCAATTTATATTTTATTGTCAATTTTTCAACACAAACAATATTATTTAGAAATTAAGGTTCTCTATATTTTTCGAAGTACTTAATAAAATATTTTACTAGTTCCAAACCTACATCAATACACAAGTCTTCTTTTAGCTAACTTTTTCTAAAATATTTCTCAATATAGTCAATATTTTATACAATACAATTAAAATAAGATAAAATTATCATTACTATAGTATAAATAGAATGAGACAAATGAATAGAAAAATATTGATCCATTGATATAGGCTTGTGCCACGAGATTGATAATCTAGCGAGTATATATATATTAGAGAGAGAGGGGGGATAAAACATGAATATATATAAAAAAGACCAAGAGACTACAAAATTAAAATTTAATTGAAATACTTTTACATTCAATTCTTTCATATGACAAATTTTTTTTTTTATGTTTTTTAGTTTGAATACTTTTAATTTTTTACTCTATTTAAAAAACATATAAATTATTTTTCTAAACATTTATATTAATTTTTTTGAATTATCTTGCATATTATGGTACAGAGTGAACCTTTGAATGTATTTTGTGAACCTTCTTGCATGATCCATCTTGTTGACAGTAGTTCACATATGCAACAATTTCAACATTTCTGAACACTTCACCATTGAAGTTGAGTAGTTCATGTTTTACAAAAATCCTAAAGTCTTTCTGAGAGTACAAGGTAGGAAGAGTATCATTTAAGAAGATGAAGACTTAATAAATGATGAGATATAGAACTAGTTTTTCCTAGAGGGTTTCAAGTTAAAAACATTTTGGATGAAAAGGGGCTTGCTTGTGAAAGAAAGGTTTTTAACGAAAATGGTGATTTTGAAACACACTAGAAAGGAGAGAAATTTAAATAAGCATATAAAAGAAATAAAAAAACATAGCTTTTAACAAAAGTAACCAAATGAAAATTTTCAAAGAGAAAACAAGCGATATGACCTAGGACAAGACAAAACGGATCACGACATAAAGGACTACATAGACACACGATAAGACAGAAAAGAAAACTCAAATATGCACACAAAAATATCAGGAAAGACAAACAAGTACACATAGAATAATGAAATAAATTGCAGAGTACCTGAACAATGATAGAAGAGGATGATTTAGAAAAAAATACCTTACGTCTTACTAGAGTTTGTCATAATTTTCTTTCAGATGATCTTTTAACCGAATGCAGAGTTAGCTTAGTTCTGATAATTTTTTCTTCTGAATCAGGAGATGCAGTCCTTTGTTCTAATGTTTTTATTTCGTATATGTGAGTCTCATATGATTTTTCAAGCATGTTATACACCAGAGGCAAAGATCTTCTCCTTGAGCAAACAGAGGAATGGTTTCAGACTTTGTAGTCAAAGGATTTCCAAAACAGATCTTCTTAGGTTCTGATATACCAATGAGTTTGACCAGATGATGAGGTATTTAAACTCATTTATTATACAAACTTCACTAGTGGAGGGATCAAATGAAATCATCTATGAGAGAGCTTTGGTCCTTTACTTACAATTCAAGTTTCCTTGAGGACAATCGTGTTTCATAATTATTTCAAATACATCATCTATGGATCGCATCAAATAAAGATATTTGTTTCGTTAGAAAAATGAACTTTCAGCTTACTCTGATATTAAACTCATGCTTGCTTTTTCCTAGAGGATAATAATCAGATGATTGATTCTGTTTTATCTACCCTTTTTTAAACATTATTGGTTTTGATTTTAACCAATGATGCTTGAGTGTATCCTCCAACCTTTGTTCTGCCAGGGTCTTCGATTTGTTGTCATTCCACCTTCCGATTTTGTGTTGTTGAGTGAGAGGTTTCACTACTAACCATTTCTTCTAACGAGTTACCTATACATTTGAACATATACTATGGATCATTGAAGTTTTTAGAAAACTTATCCTTGATTGGTTAATTTCATTGTTGGCATGCGTTATAATGTTCCCATTATTTTCCACTAATAGTTATGTTGTATCAGCTAATACTTCTTTATAACAAAGGATGAATTTCAATATTATCACATTGATTCTTCTCACTGATTAACTCACTCTACCTTATGAAGCGTAGGAGTTTTGTCCAGTTTGTCATTGAAGAGTTTCAAGAAACACAACCAGAAGTCATAGTAGAATTGAAAGAATTTTCAGAACATATATAAATAGATCTTAAAAGAAATGGAGTTTCATCCTGCTGTTAAAATCTAATCATATGATGGAGTATTTCCTTAGATAGTTTTAAATATATGATAATATTTCTAATTTAGATGCGACTTTGAGATATGTATTGTGTTTTAGGGGACACAGTAAGAGTTCTTTTTGGTATCTATTCTTCTCTTTTATTCACTTATTATCTCAATACAGAGATTATTTTTACTACTCAAAATTTTATTGAAGAGTGATTTGCATAAGAACAATTTTAACATGAATATTCTTCCCTTAACCAGATTAAAAACAATTTGATAAAAAAAATTTGGAAAGGAGATTAAGTTGATATTTGAGAAATAGATGTTTGACAAAGCATTTTATCCATTTTTCATATAGAAATTACAACCTTTATGAATCGGGTTTTGTTAATCCAGATTTTGAAAGAAATTATAAAATAGAACTTTCGAAAAAAAATTAAACAAGATTGATCCAAAAACATACACTAATTCAGACCATTTCATTAGTATTTCAAGCAGTAAGGAATCTTTACTATTAAACAGTAAAGTGATCAATCAAGAGGCTGAACTTTAATACCAATTAAATGTGCTAGAAAACACAAGAAAGAGCAGTTTGAAATGTGTTTTGTCATTTATGAAAGATACTTAAAAAGCTTAACCAAAAAATATGTTCTTTATCAAATCATTCAACTTACGATTAAAAAAGGTTTAAAGATAAAGAGGTTGATTCATAGACAACATAGATAAGTGAAACAGAGAGATAGAGGGAGCACATATATTTTTATACAAATTCACAATAGATTGTTGCTACATCTAGTCCTCCCCCCTTACAAAGAGATTTTTCCTTAGTATATTTGAGGACTTAGTCCAGTATTTCAATTATAGCATACATGTATTGTTTACTTTGCCTCTTCAGGCTTTGAGTATTCTTCTCAAGCCTCTCCAGGTTGTCATGGTCAGAAGCCTTGTTGAACATTCTAGCAACCTGGCATTGAGGTTCATAAGTGTTTTTGTACCTCTTCAGGTACCTCTTAGGGGTGAGAAAAGTATTGCCATCATCGCGCATATTTACATCAGTTCTAGTTTGTGTCTGAATCGACACAAAGTCTAATTATGGGATTCTAACTCTCATTGGGAGTATGTTACATATCCAGTCATGTATCAGTTCAAGTGTATGAAAACACTTTGAATGATTTACTTCAATTCTAAATAACTTTCTACTAAGAGGATTTTTCATTCACACTTTTCTTTTTATGTGTGCTTGGCTTTTTCAGAATTCTTTTCTTATCACATTGTCTTCTTTTTTTATTCTCTCTCCCACACTTGATTGATTGAACGAGTTCTTCTTAAATAGAGAAAAGGAGTGTCTGTTGAGAATGTTACCATTGAAGATCTTCAATCATCATTTAATACCATTTAATGTTGATCAATCTTTAAGATGTACTCATATATATCTTCATGATTAATTTTGCGCATATTCAATATCAGAGGGCAGATCATAGAGCATGTTACTATTAGAGGAATTTTAAATAATTAACAAATTCAAGATGTTGACTAGAGGATAAATAGATTTGTCTTCTTTAGAACGTTGACTATGTAGAGCATTGACTTTTTCGAAGCTTGTCATTTCATAGCGATTACTTTCATCAGAGCATTGACTATCCAAAGTGTTGACTTTCTAGAATGTTGACTTTTCAAAACATTGACTTTTCATCAGAGCATTGACTATCTAGAGTGTTGACTAATTTATCAGAGTGTTGACTTTTAGATAGAGTCAGATGATCTTATGCTTGACGCGATTATCAGAGGCAGATGATCATTTTGCTTGACACATTTATTAGAGGCAAACGATTATTTTGCTTGATACACTTATTAAAGGCAAACATTCATTTTGCTTGACACACTTATTAGAGGCAGACGATCATTTTGTGTGACATTCTTATTAGAGACAGAACATTCCGATTGTTACATGTATTAACCGATTTATCGGAGGCACGTTTGAGAGCTCATTCATCTGTGATATTTGTTTAGCAGATTCTCTTTTCTTTGTTCATCAGATGATTTAGCTTATATTATAACAATGACTTGTATTCCTTTTGCCTTTAATGCTTTGACTCGAACTGTATATCGCAATACTTCTTATTGATATATTATGACTTGCCCTATTAGTAAACATAGTTACTTGTTTATTAGGTGATAATATTCTTTATGTTTAGAAACACTTAGATTATTATCTCTAACTTGTAATTTATTGTACTTTAAAATAGATTGTCATTAGTATAAATCTTTGTCTTATAACTTAATCTGCACATTTAGCAAATACAGTTAAGAGATAATTGCTCTTTATTTATTTGTTTTTGTTATCATCAAAATATCAACTAAATAACTGTAGCTAAAACCACTTTTGCATTAGTAAGTACATAAGGAGAAAATGAGAGTGAGGGTTTGGGTATGGTTAAGAGTGGGCAAACAACTAAAAATTGTATTTATTTTTTTCGTCTGATGTTGCTAGTTAAAGGAATTATATTTTTGGATTTTTTGCACGATGATGGAGTGAAACATCTTTTGAGTTTTCTGCTTTTTTTACTGTTGGAAAGAGAAAAGTATAATCAAATACCTTCAAATCTGGATTCTAGGTTTTTTGAGTAAAAGTTTATGAATTCTTGTTTTTCTAATTTCCAATTTGTTTTTATTTTTATTTTTCTAATAAAATAATTAATTTTTCTATTTTTAATTAATGATTAAAAAGATTAATAAATATTTAATAGTGAGTGAGTGAAACAAAAAGTCTAGTCACACATTCCACATCATCAAATTTTGTCCACTTTAACAAAAAATTGTGATGAGAGATTAAATTAAAAGTGTTTTGAAATTGTAAGATCAAATTAAAAGAAAAATATTTACATAGACTAAAATCAAAATGACCTCTATTTACAGGGACATTTTACATATTTAAGTCAATAACTTAAATATATTTATCTGATTTTTCATAATTAGATTTGATATGGGTACGGTTAAACCACTTAACCAATTAAAATGATCAACCCTCGAGAGGGTGGTTGACAAGGCTTGGTGTGGTGGACATGTTGGAGTAGTCCAAAGTTTTAAAGAGCTATTTTGTAAGTACAGAGGCGCACCTAAGAGGGGAGGTGAATTAGGTGTTTAAAACTTTTCTGGTTTTTTTAGAGTTTTTGTGAATTAATTTCTAATTGAGTATGAAAACTTGTAAGTGACAGAAAGTAAAGCACGTAGAAATTTATCCTGGTTCCCCTTACAAACAAGGGTACATCCATTTCTCTTGTACACCACAAGAGATTTTTCCACTATTTTGTTAGAATTAGTACAAGTCTAACACTAAGACTTCTATTACAAATTCCTAACACTTTACCTAAGATAACACACCACTATCTTAGTTTACAACATTTGAAGAAACTACACTAATTTCTTCAAATAATACAATAACTTTAAATGATTTTTGTGACTATGTTCTTAACTAAGAACAAGAGTATAACTATAAGTATAATGATAATAATCCAGCACACTTTCAAGTACAACTGAGAACCTTTCTTAATGATATCAAAATGAAAAGCATGTACTTGAAAATATGAAAATGAAGCTTTGAAAATTTAAGATATTTCAGAAAGTTGTTCTAAGATTGATAGTAGGATTGATGGCAGTTGTTCCCAGAAGTTTTGATGAACTTATGCAATGATTCAGATGAAATCTGAACTGAAAAATTGCACTGATTCGCAGTTGTATTCGAATACAGCCTCAGCGTATTCGAATACACTTCTGTAACATTCAATTTCTATTCAAAATTTTAACTTCGTATTCGAATACAATACCTCGTAGTCAAATACAAATATGTGAATTTTGCCACTGACTTGAGTTATATTCGAATATGAGATGATGTAGTCGAATACAAAAGTCCAGTTTTAGCTACTGACTTATTATCTGTATTCGGCTACGACTTTCCGTATTCGAATACAGAACTTCAGTTTTAGATACTAACTTGATATCTATATTCGGCTACGATATGCCGTATTCGAATACAGAACTGAAGGTTTTGCTACTGACTTAGTGTTTGTATTCATCTACAAGATGCTGCAGTCGAAAACAACATTGATTTTTGTCAAAAACTTAATTTTTAAATATTTTTTTATGTATTTAGACACTTAGAAAATACTTTTGATGCATATGCTAAATGTAAGACCCTTAAATTTAAGAATTAAATTATGGAATTAATATTAAGTGTATTTTGGGGATATTTGTAAAATATTTAATATATGTATGTTTTGAGTGAATATATATATATATATATATATATAAATATTTATTTTGGAAGATGAATTAAAATTATTGGATGAAGGATAAATTAATTTAATTACGAGTAATTAAATTATCGGACAGTTAATTAAGGGATTATCGGCTAATTGCGACGAGACTGGTTAAGTGCTGAGGATCAGACAAGTGTCGGGTGAGGTGGCACTTACACAAGCCTATATATAGGAGTGAGAAGGAAGGGCAAAGTCAGAAACCCATTCCTCCTCCCTTATTGCATGTAACAGTACTCACCTTCCTCCTTCCCTCATTCTGAATTCTGTTCACGTTCAACAAAAAAAAAAAGAGGGAGTTCCTCAAAAGTGATATTACTTGGAAATCCAAGCACCAAACCAGAAAACTTCCAGTACAAAAGTTGTTCTACTCATCAGTACGGAGCTAGAGAACCCACTTTCGTAGCAGCAAACGCAAAACGGGAACTTCGCCGATTTTGACGCATAAACGTGAACGGGAGCAGAAAACGCAACAGGGGTAAGGGCACCTTCCACTTTCTAGTTGCATTTTAGGATTGTAAATGTATGTTTGAGGTGTGATCATATTTGAGTTTCTGTTTTGAAAAACGAAACTGTTTTGCATGACATTTTGAAAGATGAAAAAAATACATTCTGTTGAGGTTTTAAAAATCTGTGATGTGCTGTTTTGGGTGGTTATCTCAATGCTGTTTTGTTTATGTGGGAAAGTTGAAAAATGTATTGCATGTTATTTTGAAGATGATCAAAATGCATGTTCATAAAACTGTTTTGAATGTTGTTATAAAATGCAAAAATGCATTCTATTGGTGTTTTGCTGCTATGTGATGGTTGTTGTTTGGCTTAATGCATTAATGTTGTTCTGCTTGTGTGAGAAAGCTGAAAATGCTTTGCATGTTGTGATTGGTTGTGTAAGAATGTTGGAAATACCTTGCATGTTGTTTTGAGAAATGATCAACAATGTAAACGTTGAAAATGTCTGTTCTGTTGTGGTTGACATTCTGTTTTTGAGTGATACTGGTGTTGCTGATGTTTTCAAAAGAGAAGGATTTAAAATGATGAAAGTGTTTTTTTTCTCTGGAAAAGTTGTTATTGATGAAAATGCATGAGTTTTGTAGTCCAAAAGAATGAAGAAACTGTTTTGGGGTTGTGCTGGTTTGTCAAAGGAAAAACTTTGAAAATGTGTTGTAGTTTCAAGAAAATTTCACTGAATTCGAAGGTGTATTCGAATACAGGTTGAGTGTATTCGAATACAACCTGCCAAGCTTCTGTTTTACTCAAGTTTTCGAACTTGTATTCGAATACGAGCCTCTGTATTCGAATACAGATGAAGGATTTTTGCTTCTAACTTAGCCTCTGTATTCGGCTACGACCCTGTCGTATTCGAATACAGGACTACAATTTTGCCACTGTATTCACATCTGTATTCGACTACGACAGCCTCGTATTCGAATACAAGATGCTGATTTTCACTATTTTTGCTTCTGTATTCGAATACAAGGGAGCTGTATTCGAATACAAAATCGTGTTTTTCCAGAATATCAAGTTTCAGACATTGTTTTATAAACTTTGAGTGTTGGGAAACATTTGGAAGGTTTGAAATGATTAAAATGGAGTTTTTGAAATAGTTTTGAAGAGGAGATGATGAGGTTCTGGAAACCTTTAATGATGGAGAAAATGCTGAGTTTACACTGTTTTTGTCCTCTGTATTCGAATACAAGTATGCTGTATTCGAATACAGAGTGTTGAAATTGCAGTTTTTAGCTTCTGTATTCGAATACAAGGGATCTGTATTCGAATACAGATTCATGTTTTTCCAGAAAATCAAAGTTTTAAACATTGTTTTATAAACCCTAAGTGTTGGGGAACATTGGGAAGGTTTGTGACAAATTAAAACTGGAATTTTGTGATAGTTTGGAGTGGTGGGGATGAAGCTTTTGAGACTTTACTGATGTAGTGAAAAATGTTGTTTTGTGCACTGGGACTGCCTATGTATTCGAATACCAGGGAGCTGTATTTGAATACAGAGTGTTAAATCTGCACTGTTTTGGCTTCTGTATTCGAATACAGAAAAGCTGTATTCGAATACAGATTCGTATTTTCCAGAAATCTCAGTTTTAAACACTGTTTTATGAATTTTAAGAGTTGGGGAAAACAGAGGGAAGATTTTTGATGAATAAGAATGGAGTTTTAAGATGATTGAAGTGGAAATGATGAGATGTTTGAAGGTTTGATTTATGATGTGATGATAATGAAATTTGAAGTGTTGAGATGTTTTGAGAAATGATGGAAAGGCATGAATTTTACTTATGTTGCATACTGTTTTCAGTGAAGAGAAAACACTGCATATTCATGCATTGCATAGTCAGGTGGTACCCGCGATGGGCCACAGAGTAATGCGTAAACGTGCTGATCTGTTGAGCGATTGCACGAGTGCTGGTCTGTTGAGCGACTGCACTGGTACTGGTCTGTTGAGCGATTGTACCCTGAAATGCGCAAAAATGTGCTGATCTGTTGAGCGATTGCACGAGTGTTGGTCTGTTGAGCGACTGCACTGGTACTGATCTGTTGAGCGATTGTACCTTGGTATATGTTAAACGTGCTGGTCTGTTGAGCAACTGCACGAGTGCTAGTCTGTTGAGCGACTGCACTGGTGCTGATCTGTTGAGCGACTGCACCTTGGTAATTCCAGGAAGTTGAATACATGAGCAAATACATATTGCATCGGGGTGATTGACCGGTGGGTCACGATTTTTGGTATATGTTGATGATTGGAAATTGTTCTGTGTAAGTACTTTATAAAATCTGAATTTTTGATAAATGATTGTGATTGTTGAAGTGTTGGCTGTTGATAACTCTTCATCATATGCATATTTGTCATTGTTTTTAGTCTTATTTATAGGAAATCATTAGTTAATTTAAGGAGTTATTTAATATATTTTGTCAATTTTAGTTTTTAGATTCAACAACATGTTTATGTTCGTATTTCCTTTATTAAGTAGATATTTTTATGGTTTTATGTTATTTCCGTATTGTCCGTGCAGTGCTGAATTCTGGTGATAAATCGACATGACCTACATGGAGTATTTCTACCATATCTGGAGTTGTAGATGTCCAATTGGAGTCAAACTAAGTGCAAATGAAAGCTAAGATCCATAGCTACAACCTTCATGAAGACACCAGAACCGAATTCGGACTAGAAAGAGGAGCAAAATGCAATAAACGCCAGACATCAAATGCTGTGCGCTTCGAGCGCAGCTGGCGCGCTTCAAGCGCACAGCATTTGATGTCTGACGTTTATTGCATTTTTCTCCTCTTTCTAGTCCGAATTTGGTTCTGGTGTCTTCATGAACGTTGTAGCTATGGATCTTATCTTTCATTTGCACTTGGTTTGACTCCAATTGGACATCTACAACTCCAGATATGGTAGAAATACTCCATGTAGGTCATGTTGATTTATCACCAGAATTTAGCACTGCACGGACAATAAGGAAATAACATAAAACCATAAAAATATCTACTTAATAAAGGAAATACGAACATAAACATGTTGTTGAATCTAAAAACTAAAATTGACAAAATATATTAAATAACTCTTTAAATTAACTAATGATTTCCTATAAATAAGACTAAAAACAATGACAAATATGCATATGATGAAGAGTTATCACAACCCCAAACTTAGTTTGTTGCTTATCCCCAGGCAACAATTAGTTTCCTATTTGGTACAGTTAAGGGTAATTTAAACTTAATCTTCTCAATTCACATCAAACTCTATTCTCAAAATTTCCACTACTACAACACATTCATCATGCTTCATGGTTGCTGCACAAAAACAACACAATGTATACACTTTAACATTAATTCATCCAGTTCACTCTCTCTTCACACAATCTCACCACAATTTCTCTCAAGTGTTTAGTCAAGGTAATGAATTTATCACTCAAATTCTAGAACATGCATCACGCTACCATAGGCTTGAAAAAATTCTAGTTAGCAATCACAATGCAACAAACACATACACTTTTGGAGGGCTTTCAGGTTGTAATGGGGCTTAGGTAAAGGTAGGACATTTTGGGAAAGTAGGCTTTACTACTTGGAGTTAGGCTCACATTTTCACTTTATTCTACCTCTTTTGATTTTTTATTCACCTTTTCACTGTGGGGATTCTCAAACATTGACAAAATAACTAAGCAGAAATTATTTTTCAGAGTACAACATTTTTTTTTATTTTTTTTTTGAGAAAACCCCTACCCCAAAATTAAGACGTTGCTATTCCATGAGCAACCCCAAACTACAAGCTTTACAGAGACGATAAAAATTATTTTCTACCTAGCTCCAAGTACTGTGATTGAATCACTGTCAAATATTTGGCTTGTATTGTGACTAGTAACCGAAAGAAAGGGCAAAGCTCGAAGGGCTAGCAAAGGATAAAATTTACACAGGGTAGTTAGAAAGGCTCAAACGACCAAACAAAATTGCCTCCGTGTATGCATAAATCACAAGTGATGCATGTCAGAATTAGTGCAAGTTCTGAAGGGTTAACACATGTCTAGATCATCACACAACAAGAAATATAAGTGTTTAGGCCCAAAAACTCACAGTTAGGATATACAAGAGAGAGTTGAACTTTCAAACTGTGTCTAATGTGTTACTACATTTTTTTATGGCAGATTTTACAACCACTTAGTAATCAACAATGTATGCATTAGTGAAACTCGTCGAATGGATCAATGATATGAGCAAAGAAACATAGAGTTGAATTTTAGAATCCCAAACAGAAAACTTAAGACTTACTGCAAGTTATTACACTTCTTCATCATAGTACACATTTAAAAATATAAACAAAGGCAGATAGTTCGACTACTAACATAAACAAAATACAAATAAAGAAAGAAAATAAATAAAAGGAAAGAAAACTTCTCTCAGTTAAGTGACTCAAGGAGCGGTGTTTGGGTCCTCCATTCCTGCACCACTGGAGTCGCCAGGATACTGGTGAGGTGAGAACAAGTCAGAGTAGAACATGCCGCCCGGTGTTTGCTGTGATGATACAAAGGCTCGATAAAGATTGGTCATCCCCAGTTCTATCCTGGCCTGTCCATTTCACTGGTCGATCCTCATCTGCTCCATCATGTCTTCTAATCTTCCAAATCTTTCCTCAGTGGACAGCTGTGGGGGGTGTTGAGGGTGGTCATGTGGCTCTGTAGGACCAGAATCTTCTTCCATCGGCATCACTGCTTATGGAACACCTGGAAGATCTGCCGAAATTCTGGAGTATTTTTCAATCCATCTGGCAGTGATGGGGGTAGCAGGTTTCACCATTTCTTCACCCTTTTTGGGTGACACTCTCACCCGTTCACATAGTTTGCCAATCAAAGAGGCGTGATGGAAGTAGCCCGTCGAGGGGTCAAGAAGGGCTGTCCGCCACAGATCATTGGCAAGCAGCAGACCCACATTGATTCTATCACCTTTTATGATTGTGGCTAGTAGGCATGCTCGTTGAACTGTCACATCTGATACATTTGAACAAGGCAAAAGCGTATGATGAACAAAAGTGCTCCATGCTTTTGCAATTGGAGTGAGATCCAACGAGCGCAGTTTTCTAGGAGTGTCGTCCCTGTTTCTTACCCAATCTGTGCTGGGTCTACACAAAGTGCGCAAAATGTCTCGAGTGTCTATTTTTGTGTTTGTGTCCTCATATACTTGAAAGCGGCAGTCCCTATAATTTGGCAAACCAAAGAGTTCATTAATTGCTTCAGGTGTAAAGGGGACTTCAGATCAGAAGCGTTTGAGAAGAATTCCACTGCTATTGGTTTACTCGCATTGGTGACAAATGTGGTTAACTTCTCCCATCCCCTGGCAGCAATCATTGCCTGGATGTCAACAAATTCATCTTCCTTCAAATCAAAATTTTTCTCACTCACGAACTTCTTGATGGTGGGGAGTTTGGCATGAAACTCTTATGTTTCTAGGTTCTTGAATAAGGACGCATCGTGCTGTTGGGAAGATGATGCCTCTGTAACCTTTGTTCGTTTTGCTTTTTGATGGGTTGCCATTTGATCCTGCAAAACAATGATACACAACCAAGGTTCAAAGTATTCAACGTTAGAGGGTTAGTTCGAATGTTCATCCACTTGACCAAGACAATCATAACTATTGTCCCACATTCATCCAATACACATTAATCCAATGAAAATTTATCAATTAAGATTCAACGGTGGTTGTGGCATTTTATCAAACACTTGGAGTGCCAGATAATTTTCAATCATAACAAGTTTTAAGTGAAGGCCAACACCAGCACAATTTCTAATTCAAACAACCCACACACATATAGCAATGAACATATAGTGACAATTCATCAATTAAGATTCGAGTTTGGTTGTGGCATTTCCTCAAACACTTGGAGTGCAAGATAATTTTCAATCATAACAAGTTCTAAATGAAGGCATACCCTAACACTACTTCTTATTCCACAATGCATGTATAGCCCAAAATCATGTAACAATGCAAGCAGTAATAATGGACATACATTTTTTTTTGAAATATCATCAATCAACCAACAAAAGGATATGGACTTACTTGATAATGAATGAACATTTGAATGCTTGAAGTTAAGAAGACTTACCTTTGTTGTGTTGAACAGTAAGAAGTGTTAGAGATTCAATTGGTGCTTGAGATGAACTGTGTACTTGGAGGAATGTTAGAGAGCTTGAGGCTGGTTTGGGGACACATTGGAGGGTTAGGTTGTTTTAAAAACACAAGCCAGCGTAAACGCGCTTCAGGCGCACGCTCAGCGCTTCAAGCGCATGTTGGCAGAGGCAAAACACGGGAAATGCGCTTCGGGCGCACGTGCAGCGCTTCAAGCGCGTGTTGGCAGAAGCAAATTGGGGGATATGCGCTTCAAGCGCGTGTTGGCAGAAGCAAATTGGGGGAAATGCGCTTGGAGCGCAGAAGTAGCGCTTCAAGCGCGTGTTGGCAGAAGCAAATTGGGAGAAATGCGCTTCGAGCGCAGAAGCAGCGCTTCAAGCGCTAACTTCCAGTAGCATTCTGCGCAAAATGCGCTTCAAGCGCAGAAGCCACGCTTCAAGCGCTAACTTCCAGAGGTAATTTGCGCGAATGCGCTTCGAGCGCATGCGATGCGCTTCAGGCGCTGACTGGCAGTGACAAACTGTCACGAAATGCGCTTCAAGCGCAAAGGGCGCGCTTCAGGCGCATAGAACGCGCTTCAGGCGCAAAGAGCGCGCTTCAGGCGCGGATTGTTCAAACTTACAATTTTTCTTGCGCTTCAGGCGCACCAGTGGCGCTTCAAGCGCAAAGAGCCAGTCTTGAAACACCCATGCTGCTGCTGGATGCGGCTCCAGGCTAAATCTACCCTCTCCACCCACCTTGAGGTTCCTTGAGCATACAAAACAGCAAGAACTAATATATTAGCAATAAAATTAAAGCAAATAAAATGAGATTAAATTTTAAAGGTAACTTGCAAAGGATACGAATTTGGGTTGCCTCCCAATAAGCGCTCGTTTAATGTCTTGAGCTTAACATTCCCCTTTTCAAATGGGGGTCAGACTGATGGACTCCATCGGAAATTTTGAGTCTCCCCCTAAGTATTGTTTGAGCCTTTGTCCATTCACCTTGAAACTTCGGTTCGAGTGTATATCTTTTAACTCCACTGCACCGTGTGGGAACACTTTGATTATTCTGAACGATCCCGACCATCTTGACTTTAATTTTCCTGGGAACAACTTTAATCTCGAGTTAAAGAGGAGAACAAGTTGTCCTTCTTGGAAATCCATGAATTGAATCTTTTTGTCATGCCACTTCTTGGTTTTTTCTTTATAGATCTTGGCATTTTCATATGCAAAATTCCGGAACTCCTCTAACTCGTGAAGCTGGAGTATTCTAGATTCGCCTGCCTTTACCAAGTCAAAATTCAAGTATTTTGTTGCCCAAAAAGCCCGATGCTCCAACTCCAGGGGTAAATGACAAGCTTTACCATACACAATTTGATACGGTGACATACCAAGGGGGTCTTGAAAGCTGTTCGATATGCCCAAAGTGCGTCGTCAAGCTTTGTCGACCAATCTTTCCTTGAAGCGTTCACCGTCTTTTCAAGGATTTTCTTTATTTGTCTGTTGGATACTTCAACTTGCCCACTGGTTTGTGGGTGATATGGGGTTGCCACCCTATGATGTACGCTATATTTTTTTAGGAGGTACTCCAGCTTCCGATTAAGAAAGTGAGTGCCCTCGTCACTGATCAAAGCTCTAGGTACCCCAAAACGCTCGAAGATGTTCTTCTTGAGAAATGCGATGACCTGTTGTGAATCATTGGTTGTGTAGCAATTGCTTCAACCCACTTTGAGACATAGTCCACTGCCACCAGAATATAAACTTTTGCATATGAGGGTGGAAATGGACCCATGAAATCGATACCCCACACATCGAACACTTCTACTTCTAATACAGGATTTTGAGGCATCTCGTCCCGTTTTGAAATATTACCGGTGCGCTAACATCGATCACATTTCTTCACATAGTTGAATGCATCTTTAAACAATAACGGCCAGAACAATCCTGACTGGAGAACCTTTGATGCAGTTCGATCCCCACTAAAATGACCGCCATAATCAAAGTCATGGTAGTGCCACAGTACCTTATCTTGCGCTTCCTCAGGCACACACCTTCGCAACAACCCATCCACTCCTTTTTTGTATAGAAAGCGCTCATCCCATACATAGAATTTGGCGTCATGGATAAACTTCTTTCGTTGTTGGTAGGTGAAATCGGATGGAATTGCCTTTCCTACCTTAAAATTTGCAATATCAGCGAACCAAGGTGCCTCGGAAATTGCAAAGATGTGTTCATCAGCGAACTGGTCTCGAATCGGTCTAGTGTCATCATCCTCCTCCACCTTCTCCAATCGAGATAGATGGTCAGCTACAGTATTTTCTGAACCCTTCTTATCTCGGATCTCAATATCAAACTCTTGTAGCAACAAAATCCACCTGAGTAGCCTTGGCTTCGATTCCTGCTAAGCAAAAAAATATCTCAAGGCAGCATGATCAGTATAAACAATAACTTTCGATCCTAATAAGTAAGATCGAAATTTATCAAACGCATACACCACAGCCAATAATTCTTTTTCAGTTGTTGCATAATTATGTTGTGCCTGATTCAAAACATGACTTGCGTAGTAAATTACATGCAACAACTTATCTTTTCTTTGTCCCAGGACTGCCCCTACAGCAATGTCACTTGCATCACACATGATTTCAAAAGGTAGTCACCAATCGGGTGCAGTGACAATAGGGGCAGTTATCAACTTATTTTTCAAAGTGTTAAAAGCATTTAAACAGTCCTCATTGAATTTGAAAGGTGTGTCTTTTACAAGTAGGTTTGTAAGTGGTTTGGCAACTTCAGAAAAATCTTTTATAAACCTCCTGTAAAATCCAGCATGACCTAAAA
This sequence comes from Cicer cuneatum, assembly GCA_037974295.1. Classification (NCBI taxonomy): domain Eukaryota; kingdom Viridiplantae; phylum Streptophyta; class Magnoliopsida; order Fabales; family Fabaceae; genus Cicer; species Cicer cuneatum. Next base: position 35,149,977 of record JBBPBO010001985.1, on the reverse strand, counting down.
AGCTTCTAATGCCTTTTTCATTGGTAGGAGGGGGAAGTTTTTCAATAATTTCCATTTTGGCCTTGTCAACTTCGATCCCCTTATGGGAGATTCGGTGGCCTAAAACAATTCCCTCTCTTACCATAAAATGGCATTTTTCCCAATTTAGGACCAAGTTGGATTTTTCACACCTTTCTAATACAAGGGCAAGATTAATCAAAAAAATTTCAAACGATGAACCAAAAATAGAAAAGTCGTCCATAAATACTTCGATATGTTTCTCAATCATATCGGAGAATATGGACATCATGCACCTTTGAAATGTAGTTGGTGCATTACATAGCCCAAACGGCATCCGCCGATAGGCAAACACCCCATAAGGACATGTAAATGCAGTTTTCTCTTGATCTTCAGCTTTACCACTTCTTTCCTAATCACTTCTTTCATAGCTGGATTCAATCTTCTTTGGGGTTGCACAACCGGTTTGTGATCGTCCTCCATTAGGATCTTGTGCATACAAAAAGTCGGACTTATTCCCTTCAAGTCTTCAATGGACCAACCGATGGCACCCTTTTGCTTCCGCAAAATTCTCAACAACTTCTCTTCTTGTAATTCACTCAAGCTTGCATTGATGATAGTTGGGTTATTATCTTTTTCACCCAGGAATACATATTTTAAGTGAGGAGGCAGCTGCTTGAGTTCAATAGGTGGTGTCTCTTTTTTCTCTAGGAGTTCCTCTTCATTCCCTTTCAACTCCTCCCATCTAGTGCGGAAGCGGGAGGAATGAAATGGTGATGCTTCTAACATGGCTAAAACTTCTTTTTCTCTCGGGTCTTCACTATCTTTCACAACTCTTTGGGGTAGGCATAACACTCTTTCTAGCGGCAAAATGGGTACTTGATGCCCAACTTCTTCATCAACTATCGAATCAAATATCTCAATTCGGTTGCACCCTTCTCTTTCTTTAGAGTGTTCCATGGCTTTTAGGATGTTAAAGGTGACTGTTTCCTCATTTACTTTCAAGGTTAAGGTGCCATCCGCCACATCAATCATAGCTCGCCCTGTTGCTAGGAACAGTCTCCCCAAAATCAAGGGGATATCATTGTCTTCCTCCATGTCCAATACCACAAAATCAACTGGGAAAATGAACTTATCCACCTTGACCAACACATCTTCCACCACGCGAACTGTAACATCAACTGTGTGTCTTTGACTCTTCCAATGCCTAACTTTTTGTATATAGAAAGAGGCATAAGACTCACACTTGCCCCAAGATCACACAGGGCCTTCCCAAAAGTTCTATTCCCAATAGCGCAGAGTATAGAGAAGCTTCCTGGATCCTTGAGCTTAGGTGGTAGCTTCCTCTGTAGAATAGCACTACACTCTTCAGTAAGCCTCACTGTTTCACCGCCGATTTTCCTTTTCTTTGACAGAATCTCCTTCATGAACTTGGCATACGTCGGCATCTGTTCTAGTGCTTCTGCAAAAGGAATGTTAATTTGCAATTTTTTAAAAACATCAAGAAACATACCGAATTGTTTTTCTGTTTCTTCCCTTTTTAATCTTTGAGGGAATGGAAGTTGAATTTCCGGTTTTGGTAAGACTTCCTTTTTCTGCACCACAAGTTCTTCCTCCTTTTCACAACCAATATCCCCCTCAGCTGATGTCGGGGTGACTATTTCCTCAGAGTTGGTCGGGGTTGAAGCACTTCCACCCATTTTTTCTTTAGGTGGTGTTGGTTCACTTACTTTGCCACTCCTTGTTGTCACGGCATTAACATTGTTTCGTGGATTTGGAACTGTGTCACTAGGCAAGTTTCCGGGTGCCCTTTGTGCTAACTGTTGAGCAATTTGACCCACTTGGGTCTCAAGATTCTTGATAGAGGCTGATTGATTTTTCTGGATGGCTCTTGACTCTTCAATGAAAACACTTGTGTTTGTTGCCAACTTCTCAATAGCAATCTCCCAAGCAGCTTTACGCGGTGGCGCTTGATTTGTTTGAGCTCCTTGTTGGCTTTGGGACCCACCCTGTTGGTCTTTCCATGAAAAATTTGGATGATTTCTCCAACCCGGATTGTATGTATTGGAGTAAGGATTATTTTGTTTTCCGTTGTTACCCACAAAATTCACCTTTTCTGGTTCTTCTGTGTCATCATCCTCTGGTACTTCACAGGCGCCATTTTTATGTGCTCCCCCACAAAAGTCACAACTTGTATGTTTCAATAATTTAACAGGGGCCACTTGAGGTTGTATATTTAGAGCTGCCATCCCCTTTTTTATCTCTGTAGCGATAACCTCTTCTATCTGTTTTGAGAGTAACTTTCCTTGAGCCAAACCGGCATCCATAACACTTAATTCCAGCATACCACTTTTTGACCCACCACCTCTATCATACAGCATCATTTGCTCATTGGATGCCATAATCTCGATAATTTTTCGTGCTTCTGATGCGGTCTTGTAATTCAAAGAGCCACCTGCTGTAGCATCCAACATAATTCTAGTGCTCGGCCTCAACCCATTGCAGAATATTTGCATTTGAGCGGTGTCATCGTAAGCATGATTGGGGCATCCTGCTAGTAAACTCTTGAACCTCCTGTAAGTGTCACGAAGTGATTCTCCTTCTTTCTGCTTGTAAGAAGAAATCTCTTGCCTTTTTCTGACAAACACCGTTGGGGGAAAGTATTGTTCCAGGAATTTGTCTTCAAGATCATCCCATGTGGTGATGCTACCAGAGGGTAAAGAATTTAGCCACTCCTTAGCATCATCTTTTAATGACAATGGAAATAGTCTCAACCTCTTGCCTTCTTCACTATTACCGTCCACCTTCACTGTCTCACATAGTTCAAAGAAGTTTGTGAGATGTCTATTTGCCTCTTCATTATGTTTACCGGAAAAATAAATCTCCTTCAACTCTCGGTAGAGGGCAGGACTTATTTCGAATTTGTTGACTGTAACCGGTTGGTTATGGATGGCCAAACGAGCACGGTTTCTATCACGATTTCCATACTCCCCGAGGGTACGTTCAGGTGGTGGTGGATCAGCCATTTCAGCAAATATGAAGCAGTCCCCTAGATTTTGTTCCTCTGCTGCTAAATTTCTTTCCCTTTTCCTCCTTTCTCGAACCGCCTTTCGATTAGCTTTTGCGGTCTTTTCTATTTTTGGATCAAAAAGAAGCTTAGCTGAGGATTGGCCTCGCATACAAGGTTAGAAAAAATTTATGAGAAAATAGAAGATAAAAAAAATAAGTAAATAAAAGAAAACAAAAATTTTATTGCAGAGCAAAAAAATTCCAATTAAGTAAATAAATTATAACTCAATAGTGATATGGCAATCCCCGGCAACGGCGCCAAAAACTTGATAGCGTTTCAGCAAGTGTACTGAATCGTTGCAAGTAATAATTAAAACGGTAGTACCGAGTGTCGAACTCGAGGATTGCGTTTTACTATCGAATTATCTTGAATTACTAAAATATAACAAAAAGTTTCCGAATTGATTTAAGTAATATTTAAAATGACAATAGTAATGAAATTGAACTTTTATAATGAGAAAAAATGTCAGGGATGAGTTTCACCTTGAGTCCAACCTTGGTTTCTAATTTGATCCTAGTTACTGAATTCCTTTATTGAATTATTACCGAATTCTCTTTAGTATTCTTGCCCTAATGTCTTAGTGACAGAACATTTAATTCCAAAATAACCCCTAAATCCTTAGTGGGTTTAAGATTAGAATTAAGCTTTACAGTACAAAAATTCTCTTTTTAAATTGTTGTCTCTGCAACTAATTCAATTGGTTTCATGACCTGCATCTATCCCTAGACTACAATCTCATGAATTTCTCATCTCAAGCATTCATAAAGTCCACTTCCGTTTCAAATTACAAATCATAGAACATTTTAAAGTTGATCAGGCAATAAAAAGCATTAAGCACAGAGATGAGAAAAATAATTCAATAAATTTATTCATATAACCAGGAATCAATTCAGACACATAAAGGTTTCATCTTGTTCCACTCATCCCTAACAATTAGAGTTTAGTTACTCATTACAGAGATTAAAGAGATAGAGATTAAAGAAGAATTACAAGAAAGATTCATGAATGATTCTTGATAAAACTCCTTCAATGGTGTAGAACAGCCGTCTCTGAGTTTCTCTGCTAGGGCACAAGTCTCTAAACTTCCCAATTGACAAAAAGATCCCTAAAAAATCAGAAAAACTCGATTTTATGCAATCTGTAGCGCGCCACGCGCCCCAGGCGCATGCCTTGCGCTTCAAGCGCATTTAAACAGAATCAGCAGTGCAGAAATGCGCTTCAGGCGCATGCTTTGCGCTTCAGGCGCACAGCATCTTCTGTCTGAAGTATACTCCATATTTCTACTATTGTGTGTCCGAATTTGGTTCTGGTGTCTTCATGAAAGTTGTAGCTATGGATGTTAGCTTTCATTTGCACTTGGTTTGACTCAAATTGGACATCTACAACTCCAGATATCACTGAAATGCTCCACATAGGTCATGTTGATTTCTCACCAGAATTCAGCACTACACTAAGAACAAAGAAACGACGCAAAACTCTGAAAAATCTCTACTTAATCAGCAAAATAAGAACATAAGCATTTTATTAAACCCAAGAACTAGAATCAACAAAATATATCAAATAAATCAGTAAATTAACTAATGATTGAAGATAAATAAGACTAAAAACAATGAAAAATATGCATATGACGAAGAGTCATCACAACCCCAAACTTAATCTATTGCTTGTCCCCAAGCAACAATTAATTTCAGATTTGATACAGTTAAAAGCAAACTTAAATTCAATTTCTCAAATGAAATCAAACTCAATTCTCAAAGTTCCAGCTACTACAAAACATTCATCATACTCTATGGTTGCTTAAAAAAAAACACAATTTGTACTCTTTAGCATTCATTTATCAAGTTCAACACTCTCTTCACACAATCTCACCAAAATTTCTCTCAAGTGTTTAGCAAGGGTTGTGAATTTATCACTTAAATCCTAGAACATGCATCACGCTACCATATGCTTGAAAAAATTCTAGTTAGCAATCACAATGCAACAAATACATACACTTTTGGAGGACTTTCAGGTTGTAATGGGGCTTAGGTAAGGGTAGGACATTTTGGGATAGTAGGCTTTACTACTTGGAGTTAGGCATACATTTTCAAATTATTCTCCCTCTTTTATTCTATTTAATTTTATTTTTTCATTTTATGGTGGAAATTCACATCCATCGACAAAAGAACTAAGAAGATGTTATTTATCAATGTACTCAAACTAATTTTTTTTCTTTTTTTTTGTTTTGAATTTTTTTTTCTTTTTTCGTAAGAACCACCCCAAACTTAAAAGGTTGTTATCCCATGAGCAACCTCAAACTTAGAACTTTACCAACACAAGAAATTTGTTTTTCTACCTAACTCCAAGTAAGATGATTTAATTAAAGTCAGGTCTTTGGCTTGTAATGTGGCTAGTAACCAAATGAAAAGGGCAAGGCTCAAAGGGGCTAGCAAAGGATAAAATTTGCATAGGATGGTTAGAAAGGATCAAACGACCAAAGATAATTGCCTCCGTGTATGCATAAATCACAAGTGATCCAAGTCAGAATTAGTGCAAGTTCTGAAGGGTTAACACATGTCTAGATAATCACACAATAAGAAATTGAAGTGTTTAGGCTCAAAAGCTCACAGCTAGGATAAACAAGAGAAAATGTGAACTTTCAAAACTATGCCAAGTGTGTTACTGAATTTTATTTATTTAATTTTTTTTTTTGAAAAATTGATGGCAAGTTCTTGATAGCGTTTCAGCAAGTGTACTGAATCGTTGCAAGTAATAATAAAAACGGTAATACCGAGTGTCGAACTCAAGGATTGCGTTTTACTATCGAATTATCTTTAATTACTGAAATTGAACAAAAAGTTTCTGAGTTGATTGAGGTAATATTTAAAATAACAACAATAATAAAATTGAATTTTTATAATGAGAAAAATGTCAGGGATGAGTTTCACTTTGAGTCCACCCTTGGTCTCTAATTTGATCCGAGTTACTGAATTCCTTTATTGAATTATTACCGAATTCTCTTTAGTATTCTTGCCCTAATGTCTTAGTGACAGAACATTTAATTCCAAAATAACCCCTAATTCCTTAGTGGGTTTAAGATTAGAATTAAGCTTTACAGTACAAAAATTCTCTTTTTAAATTGTTGTCTCTGCAACTAATTCAATTGGTTTCATGACCTGCATCTATCCCTAGACTACAATCTCATGAATTTCTCATCTCAAGCATTCATAAAGTCCACTTCCATTTCAAATTACAAATCATAGAACATTTTAAAGTTGATCAGGCAATAAAAAGCATTAAGCACAGAGATAAGAAAAATAATTCAATAAATTTATTCATATAACCAAGAATCAATTCAGACACATAAAGGTTTCATCTTATTCCACTCATCCCTAACAATTAGAGTTTAGTTACTCATTACAGAGATTAAAGAGATAGAGATTAAAGAAGAATTACAAGAAAGATTCATGAATGATTCTTGATAAAACTCCTTCAATGGTGTAGAACAGCCGTCTCTGAGTTTCTCTGCTATGGCACAAGTCTCTAAACTTCCCAATTGACAAAAAGATCCCTAAAAAATTAGAAAAACTCGATTTTATGCAATCTGCAGCGCGCCACGCGCCCCAGGCGCATGCCTTGCGCTTCAAGCGCATTTAAACAGAATCAGCAGTGCAGAAATGCGCTTCAGGCGCATGCTTTGCGCTTCAGGCGCACAGCATCTTCTGTCTGACGTATACTGCATATTTCTACTATTTTGTGTCCGAATTTGGTTCTGGTGTCTTCATGAAAGTTGTAGCTATGGATGTTAGCTTTCATTTGCACTTGGTTTGACTCCAATTGGACATCTACAACTTCAGATATCACTGAAATACTCCACATAGGTCATGTTGATTTCTCACCAGAATTCAGCACTGCACTAAGAACAAAGAAACGACGCAAAACTCTGAAAAATCTCTACTTAATCAGTAAAATAAGAACATAAGCATTTTATTAAACCCAAGAACTAGAATCAACAAAATATATCAAATAAATCAGTAAATTAACTAATGATTGAAGATAAATAAGACTAAAAACAATGAAAAATATGCATATGACGAAGAGTCATCAGCTGTACTTACAACATGTTTTCCATATTAATTTGTTGTTGTTTTGAAAAGGCATACATGTCATGAAATTTCAAAATGAGCATTTTTATTTATCATCATTGATTTTATGATATGCCATGGAGATGTTTGTTACTGTGATATAAATGATATGTGTTAAATGTTAATTTCGGTCGGTGACCCTTTACTATTATTGTGGAAATTGGGCTTTGCCCTCAGATGCCCCCCAAACCCATGTCACCCGTGGGTCCCCAGACGACGGAAACGTCGCTCGATTTCATTGATCATTCTGTGCCTACTGCTTGGGTATACGACCTCATCTCAAGCAGGGCCACGTACACGGGGAGATTGAAGAGGACCTGTAGGACTGACGGAGTGGTGCACTACATAGTAACGTATCAGAATCACTCATTACTTAATAAGAAACACAAACGAAAAAAAAATAATTGTCAAGATTAAGCTATTGTCAAGATAACGTATTCAAAACGACGACATATACATTACTGCGTTTCTTTCATTCAAGGTTAAGCGTTGTTTAATATACAGTCTCTGCATGTTACAATACCTTCCATCTATATCGATAGGTGACGACGGTCAGAGCTGGTGAGCATGGTTATTGGATCGGTGGCCAATGTTATGGACACTAGGCAATTAAAATATTGCACATGGGAGATTCAACTTAGATTGTGTAGAACTACGGAAGTCAACTCTCCCTTCTTTTGGCATTCCACTTGTGCATTGAGAATGAAATGTGTCTAGTGCAATATCTATGTTGTTTCTACATTATGGAAATTGGCTAGGTGCTGCTTCCGCTTGCACATTGGTCTAATTGGACCTAACACACTAATCTCGCTAACTAAGACTTTGCCCCTCCCACAAGGGTGTGTATAACCAACATCGGATATGGATCACGTCTATTATCACAAGGGCTTCTCGAAGACTAAATCTTGTTCTACCTCCATTTTAGGGGAGAGAGAGGTTTGAAAGTCTTGCACGCGAGTGGATAGATGTTCAATAAGGACAGGGTGATGTATTAAGATGGACTTTTTATCAATAGATTTCTCATTGTTTAGATCCTTATTTTTCAAAATTTAGGATAAAAATAGTTAAAAAAAAGTAATAAAATTAATAAAATGTGAACGAGCATAAGTCATTAGGGAAGTCGGTGATTAACAACCACTTATGAATCTTTTTCTAGATTACATCCATTATCTCAAGTTTTGGATCGAACCAATCCATTGACATATATAGTTTATGGAAGAAAATTGAGTTATTTAGATCCTATAGAATTGACCAAACAAACTTCTAAACCTTCTTAGGATTTGCCAAAAGTACTCGGAATTCATTTATTTCTTGCAGAGGTGGTGTTTTAGTTTTGGCACATTTTATATAACAAGGTTGTTTGATCCTAAAACTCAATTGTTCACAGACATAACTATACACTAGAGTTTTTTCACCGTTGAAAATACCAACAATTGAGTATTAGAATGTTAACTTTTAAATTGATCACTAAACTATCGATCTCTCTCCAACTTTGATTCTTAAACTATGTAAATATAATATTTAGTCTCTAAACTGTTGTCAATTTATCAAATTAGTACCTGGACAATCATAATTTTTAAACAAGTGAGAGACTAAATTGATGAATTAATATTACTTATTATATTTTATAGTTTAGAAATCAAATATGTAAGCGAGTGATAATACACGGACTAAAATGAAAGTTGACTAAAGTGAAAGTTTACTCTAAAATCTTCTAGCTCAGCGACAATATACATGAGACATAACTGGTTCTCAAACAATTGAAAGGAAAGAAGAATATACAGAAGTAGACTAGGCCAATGATACAACTATGCTACAAATTTACAATTATGCACAACATATATAATACTTCCACCATGTAACAAAATTGCTAGATATACAATTTCATTCCCTTCACCAAGTAGCACAATGGTAACACTTTTATCAAGTATTCAAGCAACACATTGATATACAAAGGAAGAAACTCCTCAAAATGACAGAGTTCATGACCGGTATCACAGCCGAGACAGCGATGGGTTATTTTCCCCAGTGGGGATGGAGCAAAAGAAGTTTTGAGAATTCAAGAGAAGGTCACGGCGAGACGAGCCGTTTTTCATTAACAATAGGTGTCAAGTGGAAGTGCAGTAATGTATGCAGCTGAGGCATCCTAACAAACCGGTAGACTTGAACGACAATCATTTTGCCTTTTTTTTTTTTGCGGATTCTTCGACATTTATGTACTTCAGCAAAGAGGCCGTATCAAGACTGAATGCTATTATGCCCTCGAGCTAAATTTCCCCCACCATGTTCGTCGATTTTTTTCGGTTTCGGTAAGCCTTGCTTTTGCCTCCCGCAATCTAGCCTTGTATTGTTTCTTCCATCCCTCAAATCTTTGTTTAAGTTTCCGAAGTTCATCAGCAGAATTTGTGTCGGCGGACTGCCCTGGTTTAATCTCATTTAGAGCTTTAACTTCATCATTGAAGGTCTGTCTTCGATGCTCAAATTCCTTCATCAGATTGCTGACTGTCGTCAAAGTACCATTAGCCTGCCTCCCTACATCAGAGACAGAAAGACTACTAGATAACTTCATCATAGGTGTGCTCCCACTAGTTGATCGAGATCCCATGGAAGAAGCATCTTCAGAGTCATAGTAGCGAGGCGACACAACATCATGCCTTACAGGTTGAACAGTGCTATTCTCTGAAGGAAGGCTCTTTCTAGCAGCAACAAGACTTATCTGTGTTGAAGTTGCAATTAGAATCAAGTATAAAAAGTTTAAGTTACCTGTCTAGTAAAAAGTGAAATAAACTCATGATAGAAAAAACCAACTGACACATTAATTTATCAGCAACAATTTTTACATAATAGATAATAGAAATGATAAATTCATATTGAAATCCAACTCAATATCAAACATTATTTTTATCTAAATTGGACCCAACTCAAATTTTATCTTAGGTTTTGGATTGAGCCTAACAAATCCTTACAAAATTGACTTGTAAGGTGAGGGTGCACTTCTTCATAAACTTTTTTCAAACCTTATCTCTTTTCAAAGTGGGATATGTGTTTTTTCAATATACGTTCTCACCCCAACACTATTCAGCTTGGTGCGTGGTTAATATGGTGGCTCCTAATACCATCTTAGATTTTGAATTGGACCTAACTCTTCCTTACAAAATTGATTTGTAAAGTGGATAATATTGATGTCTTTTATAAACTCTTTCCAGACTTTATCTCTTTCTAATGAGGGACTTGGGTTTACATTGAACATAGTTGATTGGAGCCAAAATAGCATTATCTAGTCTTGTTGCAGCCAATCAAGACAGGCACTGTTGACTGTACCAACGTCGCAATCTTGCTCTGTTAGAAATCGCAGTGGAACATTAGGGCACACAACAAAATCGACTAAAATGTGTGATTGGATGATTGGTTCTACTTGCTAGCGCTAGAGCAAGAAATTTTGCTCATCAAACTTCTCTGAAATCGAATGTGAGAAGGGTGTTATAGAGAAATGGACTTCTTGGCTGAATCTGATGCACAAGTCACCGGAGCAAATGAGTTCAACAGCATAGTATGTAGAGAAGAAAGAATTTGATATGCAGAAGCCATGGGTGAGGACTAGAGAGCTCATTGCCGGAGCAAATGAGTTCAACGGCATAGTATGTAGAGAAGAAAAAATTTGATATGCAGAAGCCATGAGTAAGGACTAGAGAGTTTGTGATACTATTTTAGTGTTGTACGCAGTCGAGAGAAAGAGAAAATTGAGAAAATGAAATTTCTGTATTATGATTTATGAGTATTATCAGTATAGAGCATAGGCTATATAAAGATTGTAACTATCTCTATGACTGTAACTAGATGAAAACTCTGACTAAAACAGTTAGTGACAGCTATTCTATAGTTAATAGAGATAGAAGTGCAGTAAAATTTGGCTTTCTTGTGTTCTTAGAAGAATCTTCTAATATTATTATATTATTAATATTATGCATAGAAATGGTATTTGGTTATTAAGTGGAGGGGATAGCAGGAAATTGTTAATGTAGACTAAAGGTAAATAAACTAATTAAAATTTTTGTTTGATATCAACTGCATCCATTTCGGTAACATTCATGAGTATGTCAAAATATGAGGCCTAGCCTAAACTGAAAACTTACTTGCAAAGATGCCATCTGTTTTTGCCATGTCTCCTCCATTGACTTCATCTTCACCTCATATTCAATCCTCTTTCTCTCAGATTGTTTTAGCTGTTCCCATAATTCAGTATTTTCCTCTTCCTTTTGCTCCACAATTGCTTCAGCCTTGTACACCCGTTTTTGGAGTTCTGCTAAAGCTGAAGGCAAGTTCTGAACCATCTCTTTGGACAAATCCTGCAAAACCAAAAAGAAGAAAAGAAAGGGCTTTCATCATGAGTGGATGGAAGTTTTAACAATATCATGAAAAAAATATATATTTCCATAGAATATCATATGCAAAAAAGCATGCATTGAGGAACAAACTCATGAATATGTCGAGTATGAATGTTCACAACTAGGATAAAAGGAGAACTGCTCAACGATGACCTTTGGTCTAAACCTTAGTGTTAGGAAAATCCTCTATGACCACTACCATCTGCTCACATACTCGTTATAAAACTCATCATACATACTCGTTAATGGCATCACATGGATAACAACAAATTCTCTTACTCCAACACCATATACAAGATTCGCTATTATAGGCCTTTTCCAATTCAATAAGAATTACATTTAGATAATTGTATTTCTTCTTAGGCCTTTCCATCAATGCTCCAGAAAGGTACATCGCCAATAGTTGACCTCCAAAGCATAAAGCCGAATTGGATATTTGAAAAAGGAGTCTCTTGTCTTAAACTCCAATCAATAACTATCATCTATAGTTTCATGACCTTTCTCACTCCTATCAATTACTCCCTGCCATAACATCTATGAAGTTATCAACTACCAAATATCAATAACATACTTTTTGGCAAATTACAAACAATTCATACCAAACGAGAGAATCTTAAATAGATATACCTAGTCATTAGGCATTCATAATTCATTCATAATCTTCTCCAATCAAGTGCTTGTTCTGATAGTATTTGCTTTAAGATTTATTTTACAAAACTTGCAAAAGGGCATCATATTGTCAACAAAGAGTATGAGGACCTACAAAGGGGACCTACGGACAAACATGAAAATATATGTAAATTATTGAGGAAATGATCTTTTCATTTCTTTAATCAGAATGGTTACAATTCTGGTTTTTAAATACAACTTTCCCTAGTCTAATAAATAAATCAGAATTAAATAGGAGAGATTTACTGTACAAAGTCCCTTGATATTCTCTACAGTTATCCTATATAATATAATAAATTATTTACAAAATAACCAGTCAATAAATGACTTATTCTCAGCCACAATTTTGGAATCCAACACTCCCCCTCAAGCTGGGCAGTAGATGTCAATCATGCCTAGCTTGGACCTTAAGTTCTCAAAATTAGATTTGTGAAGGGCCTTGGTCAGTAAGTCTGCAATTTGGTTCTGGGAAGGGATGTATTCCAACTTGATAATTCCACCATCTATCTTTTCCTTTATGAAATGTCTATCTATCTCCACATGTTTCGTTCTGTCATGGTGGACTGGATTTTTTGCAATATTGATGGCTGCCTTGTTGTCGCACCATAGGCTCATGGTGGAATCTGTTGGTACTCCTAATTCCTTAAGCATTCTCTATAACCAAATTCCCTCACAAATGCCATGAGCCATTGCTCTGAACTCAGCCTCTGCACTACTTCTTGCCACCACCGACTGTTTTTTACTTCTCCAAGTAATCAAGTTTCCCCACACATATGTGCAATATCCACTAGTTGACTTGCGATCAGTCAATGAACCAGCCCAATTTGCATCTGTGAACACTTTCACACTCCTAATTGGGTCCTTTTTGAAGTGAAGACCTCTCCCGGGTGTCCTTTTGAGGTACTACAAAATTCGAGTCACAGCTTTCATGTGATCTTCAGTTGGCTTATTCATGAAACGACTTACCATACTCACTGAGTAACCAATATCTGGTCTAGTGTGAGTTAGGTAAATTAGCTTTCCTACCAATCTTTGGTATCTCTCCTTATCAACTTGGGGACTGCCTTCTTGTTCTGCCAATTTAAGGTTAGGTTCCATCGGTGTATCTGCTGGCTTGCACCCTAACATTCCAGTTTCTTCCAACAGGTCTAGCACATATTTTCTTTGGGATACGTAGATTCCATGTTTGGAACGAGCAATCTCCATCCCAAGAAAATATTTTGGGTGTCCAAGGTCCTTGACCTCAAATTCTTTAGCTAGAAATCTCTTGAGTTCTTCTATCTCTTTGTCATCATCGCCTGAGATTATGATGTCATCCACATAAACAATAAATATTGCCACCTTTCCTTCACTAGAATGCTTGACAAACATTGTATGGTCGGTTTGGCATTGAGTAAAGCCGTGACCCTTAACAACTCGGGTTAGTCTTTCAAACCATGCCCGTGGGGATTGCTTAAGACCATAAAGTGATTTCTGGAGCTTGCATACCTTGCCAATTGTTTGGGGAGTTTCTAGACCAGGTGGTATTTTCATGTATACCTCTTCTTCGAATTCACCATTTAGAAAAGCATTCTTGATGTCTAGTTGGTGTAAGGGCCAATCTAGATTTACGCTAAGGAGATAATGACACGAACAGAATTTAGTTTTGCCACTGGAGCAAATGTTTCTTCATAGTCCACTCCATATGATTGGGTGAACCCCTTTGCCACCAAGCGGGCTTTGTACCTATTCACACTCCCATCAGCATTGTGCTTTATTGAGAAGATCCATTTACACCCAACTGGTTTTTTATCTTCTGGCAGCTCCACAAATTTCCATGTTCCATTCTTGTCCAGTGCTTTAATTTCATCTTCCACTGCAGCCTTCCATTCAGCATGTTGGACAGCTTCTTGTACATTTTTTGGAAGTTTAATGTTATCCAATACGGTGATGAAGGCGTTGTATTCTTGTGACAGATTTCTATGAGATACATAATTGCCAATTGGATGTTGAGTGCATGATCTCACTGCTTTCCTCACAGCAATTGGTAAGTTAAGATCACTCTCATTTAGACCACAATTATCATTAGGCTCAAAAACAATATTACCTGGTAGAACTTCTAAATTTGTATTAGGATCTGTATTAGGTTCGGAATTTTGGATTGGCCTTAGAGATGTGCAGATTTCTTCCTCCCTTTGAGTTTTCTTCTTCCTTGTGTACACTAGTAGTTCTTTTTCCGGTTCTGTCTCAGATCTGGTTGCAGGTTTTGCTGTTTCTCCAATCACAAGGTCAATTTCTGGTTCTACAATTTGCTGTTATACGGAGGTCTATTCTGTTTCTAAAAAATGCTGCAAATTCTGCTGCTGCTGCAAATTCTGTTCCATTTCATGTTGCAAATGCTGTTCCGTTTCCCAAGGTTGGGATTTCGCTATGTTCTGTTCTCTCTCCCCCTGAAGGCCAACTTTGGGGTAGTAAGGTTGATTTTCAAAGAAAGTTACATCCAAGGAATGATAGAATTTTTTGCTTATGGGGCAGTAGCACCTGTATCCCTTCTTATTTGGCGGGTATCCTAAGAATATGCATTTAAGGGATTTGGGCTCTAATTTTCCTTTGTTAGGCTGGTTGTCATGCACAAATGCAGTGCAGCCAAAGACTTTGGGAGGAATGGATGAAAGGATTTTAATGTGTTGGTAAATGGATAGAAGTGTTTGGCAAGGGGTTTTGAACTTGAGGGCTTTAGAAGGCATTCTGTTTATTAAATATGATGCTGAAAGAACGGCTTCACCCCAAAAATGATTTGGTACATTAGTTGATAACATAAGGGACCTAGTAACCTCCATGAGGTGCCTATTTTTCCTCTCTGCAATACCATTTTGCTGTGGTGTGTTCACACAGCTGGTTTGGTGAATTATTCCATGCTTGAGAAGGTGAGATTTAAAGGAGTGGTGATAGAATTCACGGCCATTGTCAGTTCGTAGGACTTGGATTTTGGTTTGGAATTGAGTTTGGATCATATTGTTGAAGTTCTCAAAGATTTCTCCCACTTCAGATTTTTCTTTCATAAGGAACACCCAAGTAACTCGTGTATGATCATCTATAAAGGTCACAAACCATTTTGAACCAGTTATGTTCTTAACACGGGAAGGTCCCCAAACATCACTATGAATTAATGAGAAAGGTTGGGATGGTTTATAAGATTGAGGAGGATAATGATTACGTGAGTGTTTGGATAATTGACAGATTTCACATTGAAACAAATTTGAATTTTTATTGAATAGAGAAGGAAACATTTTTTCAAGGTACATAAAGTTTGGATGTCCTAATCGATAGTGCCATAGCATGACAGCTTCCTCTAGGTTTTCACCACTTGATGCAGCAACATAGACTGAATTATTTCTTCTCTTCTTGAACTCACTAGCTTGAAGGAAGTAGAGACCTGCACATTCCTCAGCATTGCCAATCTTCCTCCCCGAATCCAAATCCTGAAATTCACATAGGTGAGGCAAGAATTTAGTGAAACAATTTAGATCTTGAGTCAATTTACTTATGGACAAAAGATTGCAATTCAACTTTGGAACATAAAGAACTGATTTAAGAGTAATGTCCTTGGAGATGATTACTGAGCCTTTACCAATCACTTTTGTTTTTGTGCCTTCTGCTATTCGTACCATAGAATTGTCATTGCATGGGGAATATTCATCAAATAGAGTGATATCCCCAGTCATATGGTCTGAGGCTCCAGAGTCTACAATCCATGAGTTAGATATTCCCTTGTCAATAAAATAAACACATGAAGAATTACCTTTTTGGGCCAAGGCAGCAGTTGAGTGTGTGCTAGTGTTTTGAAGGGATTGTTGTAGCAATTTTTGCAACATCTCCATTTGTTCCTTGTTGAATGGACTTGGTTCAGGTGCTGGGGCTGCCAACACTTTGCCTCTTTCTGATGTGGCAGCATGGGCGCAAATGTCCCTGTTCCTAGATGGTTTCCAGTCTGCTGGTTTTCCATGAATGACCCAACATGTTTCTTTATTGTGGCCTGATTTTTTGCAGTGATCACACCAACCTCTAGATTTTTTGTAGTTTCCCTTCACAGCCAAGGCTGAACCTTCATTAATGGAGCTCTGATCCATGCTTCCAAGCATGACTTTCCTTCGGCTCTCTTCTCTTCTCACTTCTGAAAATACTTCTCTGATGTTGGGCAGAGGTTTGGTTCCAAGGATTCTTCCTCTTACATCATCTAGATTCTTGTTCAGGCCAAGGAGGAATTGGTATATTCGGTCTTTCTCCACCAGTTTTTTGTACTGTTTGCTGTCTTCAAGGCATTTCCATACTATATCCTCATAAATATCCAGCTGCTGCCAGTAACGGGTGAGGGTATGGTAGTAATCAGTGACTGTTGTGTCTCCTTGTCGCAGGTCATGGAGGAGACTCTTGATCTCGAATATGGCAGAAGTATTATCAGTATTTGAGTATGTCTCCTTGGCAGCGCTCCAGATCTCGGCTGCAGTGCTGTAATACATGAAGTTTTCACCTGCTTCAGGGGTCATTGAGTTCAGTAGCCATGTCATGACTAAACTGTTCTCTAGCTTCCACTTTGGGTAATCAGGGTCCTTCTTCTCTGGCTCTTCAGCATCATCAGAGATGTAATCTTCCTTCCCTTTTCCTTGAAGGAAGATCTGGACAGATCTTGCCCATTGGGTGTAGTTTTGGCCATTTAATTTGTAGCCAGTGATGGGTATAGTGGTGTTTTCGGTCAGGCTGGTAATTGTGGAAGTTCCAGCTGCCTTTTTAGGGTTTGGGTTTGTGACTGAACTGCTTTCTTCAGCCATGGAATAATGGTGTTTTTTTTTTTTTTTACTTGGACTAGGTTTGCTCTGATACCATGTAAATTATTGAGGAAATGATCTTTTCATTTCTTTAATCAGAATGGTTACAATTCTGGTTTTTAAATACAACCTTCCCTAGTCTAATAAATAAATCAGAATTAAATAGGAGAGATTTACTGTACAAAGTCCCTTGATATTCTCTACAGTTATCCTATATAATATAATAAATTATTTACAAAATAACCAGTCAATAAATGACTTATTCTCAGCCACAATTTTGGAATCCAACAATATACATATGGAAGGTAAGGCCAATAACAAGGAGCAAGACAAAGGTCCAAGAAGCCATAGAGAGAGACATGCCTCATTTGTTAGGCACAAAATTATTTTTAAGTTTTTATCATTGATGTTGTGGCCCAATAAAGGGTTATAAAAGTTTTGATGATTTGTATTAGTCAAAATTTAGACTTTTTTTACCTTATCGTAAAATTTGAATTTGGGTTGGGACTAGCTCAACGCTATAAAATTATCTTGTAAAAAGAGGGTTGTCCCCCACTTATAAAACACTATTCAGGCCATATTCATTAACCACTATGAGACTCTCAGCATATCATGCTCACACTGACAGCTAGAGTTAGACATCTAGAGCGTGACCCAAGTTGTTCGATATGGCTGCTCCAACCGGCTTGTAAGGTGACAGTTTCCATCAACTTATAACCACTATTAGAGTGCGACCAGGGTGGCCCAAAATCAAGTCTCCAACGGATCTAGGATAGAGGATTGGCTTTGTTTAGGCTTTATCTCTTGGTAATATGAGACTTGAGTTTTTAGCATGCCTCAGGTAGCCCAATGGATCTTTGATAGAGGATTAACTCTATTTAGGCTTTTCTCTAGGTAATGTGGAACTTCGATTTTTGCCAATACACCTCCTCATGCTCAGCATAATTGGGCTTGGTGCGTGGATAACATAGGTAGTCCATTAATAGATTTAGGATATGCTCTGATATCATCTTAAAATTTTGACAAGGGCTAACTCAACCCCACAAAACAAACTTTTAAGGTGAAGGTATCCCTCATTTATAAACACTACTTAGGCCATATCATTGTCCAATGTGGGACTCTCAATACCTTATATCATGTAGTAAGCTTGTACTTGATACTTAGTTAAGCCTTTAATAAGTTATGCTGTAAGTAAGTTGGATGGGCCTTAGTGGCGCCATTTTGGCAGCCTTTCTAAGAGTTTTTGGCGCCTCTTTTAAATAGAACTTGTAAAACTCTTTTAGTCAATTTTGAATGAAACTAAAATTTACTGAATTTGAGTCTGATTTTACCCAAGTCTCCTCTTAGGTATTTGTGAAGAACCTCCATTGGTTCTTTATTTGTATTATGAAGAATTATTTATATATCTATGAAGAATTATTTATTATGTTGTGTAATCGTCTAACTACATGATAAAGCCCTTAGTATAGTATTTTTGTTTATTAGAACATCAGGTAGGTGACTTGACCATGAGCATTAGACTGTTTGCAGGTATCCCCACCAACTCACCATAACCAAACTCTGCCGCAGCACTGCCACCAGCAATCTACTCTGGCCACTATTGAGGTCCTACTTTGGATCACTCTTGTGTGAATTTTCTGAATTGAAAGTTTGAACTAATTTTTCCTTATTTCTCAAGGAGCCATGGTTTGAGCATACATTCTTCTTCTTGAATTTTGGTTTAGAGTGCAAATTTAGTTCAAAGGCTAAAGGAGATAACCACATTCTTAGTGATCTTCAAGTTGGATTACATCAGAAAAACATGACTAGTGACTTGTACCTACATAGTGATCTTATTCAAACTTGGTTTTGATTCACTAATAGCCTAAAGCACCACAAAGAGGACCCATCATATCTCAAATCCCACATGTTCATAGGCATTTGTGAGATAAATAGTATGGAACTGGAATAAACTGAAAATTGCATGAGTTTATTATTTGGAACTGGAATGAGTCACAAGTTTTAGTCAGGAAAAAGAATACGAAAACTGATTTTTATTGTGTTTACAGCAACAGAAAAATAACCGAGTACATGGAGTTGTCTAAATTAAATCACAGAAAATATGAATAGATTCAAGTGCATAATAAAATACCTTCACTTCGGGCATCTGAATGCGAGACTTTCGTGTAGGTTTTGCATTTTCATGATATTTCCTCAATTTATTGATGTGATTACAATCCCTACGAACCAGCCACCCACGAATTACTGCATGAAAAGGAAGCAGATAGTAAGCAAATCAGATAGAACACCCATGTGGAAGCATGACAGAAAACATGCTAACCAGATTGAAGTAGTATGATTGCATGAATCTCCTCAAGTTTTTTAGAATAAATTGTTATAGAAGACTTCTTCAAATCACCATGTTTCCTTGTAATTTCTCCACGAATAACTGCAATGTGATAGAACCAAGTTTATGAACAATCAATTGTGATAAGAATTTTATTATTTGAGCCTACCAGTTTAGGTATATAATTTTCTTAATGAAATGAGTATCAATAAGGACCTCAAATTTAATTTAGATATAGAAGCTAAACTGTGGAGGCATTTCTATTAAACCAATATTAATCGTACTTGTATGATATTATTTGAGAAATCTGCATTTCAATGAAGAAAAATATTCATAATGTCAACAATCAGTAGATAGTTTTGCTAAAATTGCAACAAATTTTGATACTGGCAGTACATGATTGTAATGTTGTAACTCCATTCTGAAGTTCACAGAAAAAACTGCGGGCTTGATGACCACGGAAGCATTTTTGAATCCTAGTTGTTCCCTGCAAAAACTGTTTTCTTTTATCCTCCAATGCATCAATCTACAAAACAAGCCAAAGCACAAGAATAACCAAGTAAAAAAAAACACTCTGGAGACTATAAACTCAAATCACACAAGAAATAACCGATTAAACATTAAACATATAATTTGATATTCTACCAAGCAAAAATTAATGGTTCAAAAACAAAATATTGAAAAAAGGGTTTGATCATCTTTCAACGGCACCTCAAGTGGTGTCAAGCCATTTGGAGTATGAGCCACCTTGTGTCCTTTTAACTCAATAAGTAAATACAGCAATTTGAAGTGCAGTTAAAAGAAGTCAAGTCAAGGCATGAATGTGTCTCCAATGCAAAACTATGTAGAGGTTATAAATTTAACTTACATGATGCAGGGGGAAGGGGGGAACAAAAAGAAAATACAAAGTAAAATCAATCCCTAAAAAGAAAACATAGATATATACCTGCCCTGCTCGAAGATACAGTTTTGAGTAGCCAACTTGGTACATTTCAGAAGGGACATTAAATTTTTGCAAAACTGCAACAGAGATGCTCAACGGATCCTGAGGTACATCAGACTCAAGAAGCAAAAACTTGTACCTAGATACATAAAGGAACTGAAATCAACCTATCATTCAAGATAATCCAAAACCAAGGAAAATTTCTCAAATTCCAACTACCTTCTGGAAAACTCTTGATGGTTCATTCGAGTAGGATATCCAGCCCTTGAAATTCTAACCGCTTCTAGAACTCCACAGCATCTGAGCTGTTGTAGGACAAGTTCGTTGTCATAAACTCCAGGAAGCTTCTTAGTATTTGGCTTTATGCAGCGAATAAAGTGAGGACTAGTGCTTTCCAACTGATTCATCAACTTGAACAATTGATCCTACAAGTAAGAAACTAGTAAGATTTATGTTCCTTCCATAATTTCTTTGTATGTGTAATGTTTTAGATAGAGTTCATTGTCCATCATCATGTCCTAATCTTCTGTGAAAATCCAAAAAAATCATTTCTTTCCAAATCCTAAGTAAGCTAAAGCTGCTTAAGAAATGCTAAAAGATTACCTTGAACATTGTCCCAACGCCTCGGTTCTGTAAGTATAGTGTGCCAACATGGAAATTGGAATTTGCATGCTCCTCAGATTGGTTAAACACTTCAGAGAACAAATTCAGCAGTTCACAATTACATGATGAAAGGAGTTGAATGGAATTAGAAGACAACGTATCTCTGTTATTTTGTAGAAAGCCATTTGTATCATACAAAACCTGATAGAGGCCATATGTTAGATAAATCACAAACTTAAAATAAAAATTTTATTGATACATTCTACACTTTCTGAAAAACCAAAGACTCTGAGACAAAACTACCAATAAAACGTTTGCTCGTAGATAACGAAATTCAAAATCACAGTTTATTACGTTTGGTGGATGGTTAATGAATTGTAACACCTAGTTATATTCGCTCACTAAACGTCATTAACCACATATTTGAAGTGTGTTAAACATTTAAATTGTTGTCAAACTTGTGTGTCAAAATATCATTTTTGTAATCTATATCAGTACCATGCATGCTTAGAAGTTATTTTTTCGTCCACTATATGTAATATTGTGAAAAATAATGCAAACTTTAAACTAAGAAAAATAAATATTAATTTGAATTTAAAAGTTAAAAAGAAGTAGATTTTGTGACCTTGATTATCAATGTCTTACAATACCATGTGAGTCGTATCTTGATTCAAAACATAAGTGAACTCAATATATAGGAATTTTGTGTATCTATTTGAGACATGAATCCCAATCATATTGATGAATCACAACTTGCTCCTGAATTTTTTTTACCCAGACTCATTTTCTTTTCAACTTTATGTTCTTGTTATTTTTATTTATGACATGAATTATTTTTTTAAGTTTGTATATAATATATCAGCTTATGTTTGTGCACAAGTCTCTTGTTTTTACTTAAAAAAATGTCTTTTCTGTCATGTATCATACCATTCATAATAAGATTCAATTCACAATTTGGTAAATAGGTATTTGATTCATGATATGAATCTCAATTTGATAACTATGCAACAACAAAATTCCAGAACTCCCTAGAGACTGGGCACAAACTAACCTCCCCCATATAGTGACGAACACTGAAAGCTCTTCCTCTTTCCCCTTTGAAGCAATGATTAGAATCCAGGTGATTCCTAAGTTTGTTTGCAAATGTTAAATCAGAAGCCTCAGCTAAATTTGATTCCTCATCCAACAAAGAGAGTAGACTGAGAGGTTTCTGCACATTTTGCAACAGAGAATGCAATGACTACAGTAATGACAGAATAATGTGAAGCAGCCAACATTGGACATGAACACAATTTTCTATAAAACAAATAAATGGTCCGTTTTATAGAAAGGGATAATTCCTGGAAATGAATGAACCTACAACTATAATAGCAGCTCAATTTCCAGGGAAAGTGGAATAACACTAAAGCATTGGGAAAACTAAACCAAGTACCTTCTCAAATAGATCCAAGCACTCTTGATTGTCCTCAAAATCTAATACTGTACAATCTATGCCGTCTGATTCACAGTCCTGACAAAAAATGTAAATTGCAAATTTGCTGTTATGCATATCAAGCCTGTTGATGAACATGTGATTAGCAAGTGACCTTTAACCTTATACATGCGCAAAAATAGTACCTCCTCTCAATGGACTCATTTTTCATTCTGATCAGAAATAACCAATTTAAAGATCTACGGTAACAACACCAAACATCTGACTCTTTGATAAGATATCCTTCTTGATTAAACTGTATTCTGTACATAGCATACCACTATTTAGTCCCCAAGGATGTATTTTAACTACAGATCTGACATAAACGACTATAATATCACACCCATTACAGTCTTTCATTAGTATTTGCCAATAATTTTGGAAGTCTGATCAAATCTGCCCTTTCCCAAAGACACACAAAACTACTAAAAGTTTATATTAAACTTTAAATGCAAGGAAACACATTTCTTGGATATCACAGTAATGCATTCTTAAGAAATTAATTCAAAGAATTATTTCACATTTCGTTCAAATTAAAGGTGCTCAGCGTCAAAATATTCAGTGATAGTAACACTTAACATAGTTACTGACCTCCTGCTCAAGTTTAAACAGATGCCGATTAAAATGTTGTTGAAGCCTCTCATTGGCATAATTTATACAAAACTGTTCAAAGTTGCTCTTCTGAAAACGAGAAGCAAGAAATTATTAGACCATATACCACATTATTTGAAGCACGAATATAATAATACAAATTGCATACCTGAAAGGACTGAAACCCATAAATATCAAGGATACTAATGGATTTCTGTGTATGTTTTTCACCCACTTCAAGTGACTTGTTAACTTGTTGTACAAGCCATTCAAACAAGCTTGAATAAATAAATTTGGCAATTGCATCTCTTGCTTCAATTGCCTGAGATTATGAAAAAGATAAATAAATAAATAAATAACATATATACATGCTGAATACTGAATAAAGAACATAGCCACAGAAAACAGAACTGTTGAAATAATTGAGTAATAAACACACCTGCAATAATGTCAAACTTTTGGCAACAGTATCCTTGTCAGATTGGATATTATGGGTGGATAAAGCTGTCATTAATTCCTGAGAACTGC
Source organism: Cicer cuneatum (assembly GCA_037974295.1). Classification (NCBI taxonomy): domain Eukaryota; kingdom Viridiplantae; phylum Streptophyta; class Magnoliopsida; order Fabales; family Fabaceae; genus Cicer; species Cicer cuneatum. Next base: position 35,126,465 of record JBBPBO010001985.1, on the reverse strand, counting down.
AACCAATCAGCAGCGCTGCACTGGTTACAGCTGCAAAAAGAACTAGATAAATTTACTCTTCTCATGTTCCGAATAAAATTTCATGTACGCATAAATTAATAGGTTAGCCACAGTTAAACAGAACCTGTTCAAAATCATCTCCTACACAATACCAAATAAAATAGTTTTTGTTCTGTATAATATATGGCATTGCAAAGAATCCATGTTCTCCCAGTAAGCTTTAAGAGTTCAATGACACTTAATTGACCTACACAATACAGCACAAGGTGCAAATAGACTGTCAAAAGACATGTGATATACTGCGTATCTTACCTTCATCACCCACAACCTCAACGTGATTTTCACTGTCGGTAACTTTGAATGATATATTTCCCAGCCATAGTATTGCAGCAAGCATCTTAAATATCAGCTCTTGGTCCTCTTTACAAATCCAAACAGCATCAAATGCTTTCTGGGGAAATTGCAGATGCAAAGGGAGAAAAATGGCATGAATTTTAAGAGGCCAGAAATAAAGATAGAGAATTTATTATAAACCAAACACGTTGTAAAATAATATACCATCAGCTGATGAAAGTTTTTAGCATCATCAATACCACCAATTGTCATGCAGTTACTTTGATTTAGATATTTATAGTCACGGGCTGCTCTAAGATTCAGTCTCTCTGCATAGGAAAAGAGAATGGTTCTATAAGCCAAAATATTACAAATTCAATTATGGTCAAGAAAACACTCTGCAAAGTTAACATAACTTAACATGTGGGAGTTTATGCTAATTAATGTGTAATAAAGCAAAATCTCTACATAAAATTAGTAAAATAAATTAAAGAGGGCAAAGGAAGTATACCAATTATACTGGGAGGCATAGGATCGAATTCCAAATTACATTCAAAATAGATGGTCTTGAGAATGGCAGTTGAACAGTTCAGTTGTTCCACAACAGTGATATAGTGGCCAAAAGATTTGAATATTGCCAAAACATAATATATTTCTTAGAATTTTGGGTTGGGTCTTACTCAACCATTCAAAAATACCTTGTAAAGTGAGAGATCTCTCACTTATAACCACTTTTTCTGTGTTTCTTAATCGGACCAAACTCGCCTCTATTTATAATGGCATATTGAATAAATGTTAATTGATTTGACTTGCTAACTGAAATCCTAATCTATAATACTAATCCTAATAATTTTATATGGATTAATGTATCTCACTTATAAACACTTTTTCAGGTCATATCTCTATCTGAATGTCCTGATAGCGGGTGGCCAATAGATCTTGGATAGACTTTGATACCATCATAATATTTTAAGTTGAGTCTAATTAAATCCTACAAAGTTGGTTTGTAGGGTGAAGGATGTCTCTCATTTATAAACCACTTTTCAAGTCATATCTCATCAAATGTGTGGGACTCAACAATATTCAATGCCAGATGATACTCATTGTCAAAGCATGCCAACTTCAATAATGGTAACATACTAACATGATAAGTAAAACCCCCAAAAAATATTCAGATACAACGAGATGAGAACTTTATAAGCATCAAACTTCAATACTTTCAGAATAAACAAAAGAATGGGCAACTTAGCTCTTTAAAGTAAACACTACGATCATTGCCATTTCAACAGATTACATAAACCCCATAAATAGGAACAAATATGGCAGATACAAGAAATGATTGTGACAGAAAAGAGTAGACATAAAAGTTGATAGATTTCACAGAAAACACACCTTTAAGACCAGATGAAGATCCAGCACAAAGTTGATAAAATACATGAAACGACCTCTCACCACTGGTCAGTTGAACAACCCTTGACTGCTCAAATCACACATGATATTTCAAAGTAAGTGACAAAAGATAAACATTACACATTACAGTTCGACACTTGTTCAAATAGGGATCACAAATTACCTTTTCCAACAAATCTGTTCGAGTTAGCATATGGGTTGGAATATGGCAAACACAGAGCCATGAAAACAAGTCAACTCAGTAGTTACAATAGTAGAAATGGAGATAAAAAATAAGCACATGTGCAGTAAAATGTATAACTTTAGCTTACAAGTTTGAATTTTAGCCCCGCATATTTTACCCGTGGCACTGAAAAGAATTTCAATAAACTTTCCCTGCACCAAATTAAAAATGTATATGAATGAAATCGCTCAGCCTTTAAATATCATCCAAAAACTGATGCATAGCCTTATACAATTAAAATTAAGATTATAATTTCAAATTTAGAGAAATACTTATTGGAAAACCTTTCAAGCTGTAGAAATCTTTAATAAAACAATAGCAGGAATAAGTTCCATTATACTGGAAAAAAAATACTCACAAATCTGCTAGAGTTGTCATTCCCAAATGTTTTTGCATTCCCAAAAGCTTCTAGTATACAATTTGTATGAAGAACATCATTTGCTCTCCCGCAACTGCCATTACCAAGAGCAGCTAAATATTGCATAGCAATTTTAGCCGTCTCGGTCTTCCCAGATCCACTCTCACCACTGCAAACAAATTCCAATGGTGATTTTAAACGAAGTGCACTAGAATTTATATTTATTACTACTATGACAATTCAATTCCATCAAGTTCAGGAACATAGATCTAATCTAAGTATTGTGCACAAAAAGAGATGCCGATGTACTGACCTTATAATAATGGACTGATTTACTTCATCTGCAAGATACAAAAATGACAAATAGAAAACCTTTATAAACATGTAACAATAATTCAATCACAGCACAAAAACTTCAAACGAAGTGAGGGAAAAGTCTCCACTCACCTCCCATCATCTGGTTATAAGCAGCTTCTATCATGCCATAAACATGAGGGCTATCAACAAATCGCTTATTATAAGTGGAGACATAATCATTTCCATTAATCTGGATATCTTTGAAAGGATTGAGTGCAATTAAAATGGGTCCTGCTTTGCTCTGTACACAAAAAGCAAGAGAAGTTTATGAGATCATATGTATTAATATATGATCAGCTAAGCAAAAGAGAAAGGCAGAGCAAGCGAGCATACTTACATAAATTATCTCCCGAGAATATCTAAACCTAAGATTGTGAAGAACCGATGGCTCATTCAAATAAGCAAGTTTAATAAGGTCATCGGCGCCCTCTAAAATATCAGGATTAGCTGGTAGAAGCTCTGATCTAGCCACTTTCAGCACCTGAAGTAACAGTTGAATAGCATGACACCTTGCAAACTTAAGATTACATAAAATCTTCCAAAGACACAAAAAGCATAGAAACTTACATTTCCATTTGAGAGTGAAACAGATGCTTCCTCTCCCGAAGTTGACCTTATCGACCCTAGCTCCCATTGCCCTCTTGGTTGCCTACACCAAACACGAAGCTTCTGGAAACAACCAACAAACCAAAAGTAAATTTAACAGAAAAAAACAAATGACCTGAACGAAGCCGTAGTCTATACCCTATTGTTTATACCAATCATTAACAAACAAAAGAACAAATATCAGTAATCACAGACAATAACTCCAGCACCTGAGATTAAATTTCAAAAGTAAACTAGACAAATTTCAATCAAATACTCTTGTAAAATAACCAACAACCATTGGCCAAAAACTGAATGAGAGACAGCAAATGAGCAAAACACTAGTGTGTATTTGGTTTTGCGGCAAAAAAATTGAGTTTGGTTAAAAGTAAGTTGGATGTCCAAATGTTCAGATACATTCACATAAAAGTGACTTCAATTTCAACGGTAAATTTGAGTCTAAAAATCACGTTTCAAATAAAAAATACAATTTCTAGCTTCAAATTAGAATCAATTATCAATTATAGAGGAAAAATCAAATTCCAATCAATATCATTCAACGTGTCAAAGTCAATTTTACTTGTCAAGGATCACTTTTGGCTCTCCCAACCCTCAAACCAAACACACACTACGAACCATTACTGTTCAAAACTTGATCCACCATTTCAATGCATCATCGTATATATCATAAACAAACTAGGGATCATTTTTTTTTTCACTTTTCCAAGTTGAGAGTTACCATTTTGATGAAATAAGAAATAGTGTCACCATCCAATTCTGAAACGATCCCTGATTCACAAATTGGTGCCACGTAAGGTGACTCGACAACATCCTTCTTCACCCTCTTCCTCCCAAAACTACTTTCTCTTATCTTATTTTCCAAACATGTTTCCTTCCTCTTACTTTCCACACTATCATTAAATCCATTCTCCACCACACCACCGCCGCTGCCGACCTTGAAATTATTCGGCAGCGACCGCCTCGCCCGAGGGAGCCGAGCCTTTGACGCCGGTCGGGATGGCAACGCCGGCGGCGAATCCTTCTTATTCTCTTCATCTTCGTCCTTCCGGCGAAGCGAATCAAGCATCTCTTCCAACGAGCTTCTCGTAAAAGAACATGGCAAAGTTGATAACACCATTTCTTCGAGAATAATCTCTGAATTTTCGTTGGCGAATTCTGAATCGCCAAAAAAAAAAAAGAATTAGTGACTTTTTTGTTTCCTTGCAATTCGCGTTTTCGTTTCGAAATTCACCACCTCCAACTTCGTGTTTCACGTTTGCATTGCGAAAACGGCGAAATTGAATGTACACTTTTGAGATTTATGTTGAGAAAATTAAGTTTTTGAAAGCTATTGAAGGTTGGAGGGTAGGGTGAAAAATCGTTATTTGCATGGATCAATGGTAGTTGAAAAATCGAAGAGATGAAACACGAGTTTCCATTACTTAAAGCGTGAGTTATAATAATGCATTCAAGAGTGAAAAGTGATTGTGTTGGGAGAGAAACAAAAGCTTCTCAGACTCTGAAAAGAGGGAGAAACAAAGGGTGACTAAAAATAGGAATGATTCCTTTTTTTTTTTTTTTTGCTTTTTATGATGAAGTTTTTCTTTTATTTTTCTCTGTTACGTGATTTTGAATTCAAAAAATTAATTACGAAAAAAGAAAGAGAGAAAGAGAAGAAAATGTCGAAATCGACGAATAAATGTAAACATTTTGAATTTGAACGGAGTATTTGTTTTTTCTTGTGTCGTCGTGGTATACTAAATGTTGGCGTTTCTCTTGGTGTCCATAAATTCAAATCTCGCAGGTGTGGTGAGACTTGAGTGAGGTGTCGAGTGACTCGAACTCTATAATTGTCATTCCACGTTCAAAGAATATAAACTAAAGTGAGTTCAAAGAAGATAAACTAAAGTAAAGAAAATGTAGAAAGAAAAAAAATTATAATTATATTTTTTTAATAAATTATATGTATTTTTATGTATTTAAATTTTGTGACAACTTTAATTTTTTTTAAAGAAAAACTAATAAAGAGAATAATAAATAATGCATCAAATGTGTCATAAAATTTGAATACACATAAAAATACATATAATTTATTAAAAAAATTAATTATTTAATTCTTTGTAAAAAATAAAATAAGTACATTGTTTTATTTTTTAGACTTTCATGAAGTTGCATTATGAGGATCTCATTATGCGACCAATGTCAAGAACAAAATTTGGGGTGATAGTTGGTTTCATTCGAGGATTCGACTTTGTATACACATTTTTTTTCTTCATTTTATTGTATTAATTGATAAAAGTAATTAAAAATATTAATTAATAATAATAATATAAAATTAATAAAAATTATAGAGACTTAGTAAAGTTATCGATAACATTCGAATATCATTTTAGATTATGATCAGATAATTCATACAGTCTCACATTTTATTCTTAATATTTATTTTTATTTATAATATAAATAAATGTATCTTTCTTTTGTTCTAAAAATAATCAGAATAATTTGAATATATCATTGGACAAAATGACCGTGAACATGCTAAGAAAATTTATGTGCTACATAGTTTAATCAAATATATATATATATATGCTAATATTTTAATAAATAAAATTGACCACAAAATAAGATGCAGTTGTTTTTCTTTGGTCCATGATCCTCATAAAACAATTTTGGTCATTTATCTTTTATTTAATATTTATTTTGGTCTTTTATCTTTATTTTAATTTGTTTTAATCTTTTATTTAGTCTTTTCTCTTTTACTTACATTTTAGTTCTTTAACTTTTATAAAATTATACAAATTTATCCTTTTATTTAAGACTAAAACGAATATCACGTATAAGATAAATGACAAAAACGAATAAAAAAGATGAATAATAAAAACAAATAAAAAAATATAAATAATCAAAATGTATATTAAATAAAAGAGAAAGACTAAAACTAAATATAAAGAATAAAAAAAAAGAGCAAAACTCAAAATGATATTGACATAGTACATAAATAATTAATGGTTTAATTTAGATTTTTATTCCGGTGCAACTAGCAAAAATCAAAGATGATATTGACATAGTACATAATAATTAATGACTTACATTTTTATCCCTTTGATCCCTTGACTTTATTCACTTAATTCATAATGACTTTTTGTTACAAGAAATCGTTAAACCAACTCACTTTAGTGCTTGTTGTTTTTCTAGTGGCCCGACATCTTGATGGGGTTAAAAGAAGTTTACAAGTGTAGCTTCACTTGAACGTGCAGACTATTAAATTCATATGTTAATCTGACGTGGAGTTGGACAATTGGTATAGTAAGTAAACAGTAGATAGAAAATATATTATATATTTTATAGTAGATAGCAACAACATTACTGTATAACATTCATCGATGGTCATAACGCGATGCTGCCATTACAAATTACCAAACTCATAAACTCGTTCATGTCCTCCTTCAAATCGGCCTTCATCTTTAACCATGTTTGCTTCATCAATTTTTGGAGAAGAAGACTTTTATGAATCAATATTATTTTATGATGAGAACCACATGAGATGCCACATCATCTTTTACCAGTGTTGTTTACATGTATCTAACCGAATTGACGAGTTCATAAATTAAGTAGAGTTAAAGATCAACAAATCAATTTAAATTTTAAAAATAAGTTAAAGAATAAAAAAGATAATTGACTCATAATCCTTCCGAAATCAATTATAAGCAAAAACTAATTAAATTATACATATTAAAAAATATATTATTGATCACATTTAATCTATGTAATTCCAATAAAAAATTAAGTTTATTATTTAAATTAACCTCAATGACTTATAAATTGGATCATTAGAAATACAAAGTCATATTAAAGGAGATTAGTTTAGAGATATCCTCATTAATTTGGAAAAAAAGTTATTGACTTTTACGTATATTTTATTTCAAGAAATACAAGATAATTTTGTTTATATTTCATGTTGAAGGAAGTAATTATTTTATGGAAAATAGATAAAAGTGTACATAGTTGGAGTAAATAAAAGTAATAGTAGTGTTTGTTAGAACCAAGTTGGTTCTAAGTACTTAGAATTTTGATGTTTACAAAAGCAATCCATGTAATATTATTTTGTACTTAGAATTATTATATTAAATGCCACAAGAAGATGAAGTTACCAGAGGCAGAAGATGAAGTTACCAAAGGTAGAAGATGAATTACCAGAGGACAAAATCATACCAGAGGATACACCTTCAGAAGATACCAGATAATGCATCTAGAAGGTACCAGATGATGCATCCTGAAGGCACCAGAGGATACACCAGGATGTCAAAACTCCATAAGAGGATATCTTTCCTGGCCCAGATCAGAAGAAAGCAGAGTCCAGAAGGAGACCTGGACCAGACCAGAAGGAAGCCTGTCAGAGGGAGACTTGTTCCATACTAGAAGGTATCATAAGTCAGACTTTGTCCAGAATTAATTCTGACCAAAAGATAGTCTGGTCGTGAAATAAGAAACAATCCAGACTTGATCTAGACTTAATCAGAGCAGAAATTAATTGGTCCAGAACAAGAGATTTAATCCAGATTTGGCCCAGACCAGAAGATAGCATGGTTTAGAGTATGAAACTAAGTCCAGACCAGAAGAAATGATTGTCCAAATTTAATCCAGACCTGATCCAGATCATAAGGTAATTGTCCAGACTAAAATATCATAAGTCCAAATTTAATTTCAGTTCAATCCAGACCCAGTCCAGAATTAGTCCAGATTAGAGGGAAAATGTTCAGATCAATGGTTCAGATTTAAGCATCATGGCCCACTGTTGGCCGAGATCAGAAGACAAGACCATATGGCCCAGTGTTGGCCGAGATCAGAAGATCAGATCATATGGTCCAGTGATTGGCAGAGATCAAAAGATCAGAACATGTGGTTCAGTGTTGGCCGAGATCAGAGAATCACATCAGATCAGTTTGTATGGTCCAGATGTGGACGAGAGCAGAAGATCAAACGGTCCAAATTTGATCATGATGATAATTAGTGGAGACTTGATTAAATTCGAATAGAAATTTGATCAAAGTATTAAAAGGATTTGATTCAAAAATAAATTGAAGTCTTGTGGGAATTCAGAAGCTATTGGCGGGAAAAAAGATTTGATCCAAAATTAATTAAAGACAGGATTGGCCAAAGTTATTTTTGAATGCAAATCTTGAGCTAAAAAGATATGTTTTTTATTTAAGTGAAACCCGATTGGCCAAGGTATTTTTGCAAGAGTATCTGGCAAGATACAGCTCGAATTTAAGCATGGAAGAGACCCTAATCTTCATCTATAAAAGGAGGCTCAAGGCAGAATACTCAGCATCGAAAATACTTGAGAGTCATACACTTCCAAAAGCAAAATACTTGAATTTTCAGTGAGGTCAATTATGAGTATCCGCTTTCCAGAAGCAAGCACTCTAAGTTTTCCCTTCCCTTGTGTTAGATCTAAGTTGTTGAAGGAGAGTCTACAATCTGAAGGAGTCAGAAGGAGTAGCAGATTACTTAGCAGTTAGATTCAAGGTTCTTTTCCTCAAAAGTCTAGGATTGTTAGACTATTTGAGAAGACTGACTTTGAGGGTCAGTGGTATTGTTGTAATTCAAGGTTTTTGAATTAGTGAAATTCTTCAAAGTGAAGGGACTAGACGTAGCCTAGTTAACGGTGAACCAGTATAAAATTATGTGTTTTATATTTACTTTATATCCGCTGCTAACTATGTTTTATTCATACATCTGGTTTTGTTATAAAACTGCAAAAACAAAAAAAGTATTCAAGTTAGTCAAACACAATTCAACCCCCTTTCTCGTGTTTGCACCTTCAGTGTTAACTAAATTGTTACGTCTATCTCATTTTAGGTAAACTATAAAATAATTTAATTATTTAGATTGTTCTTTTCTTATTTGAGTTTTTAATAAATTTATTAAGCTAACTAATCATTTTTTCCTTTCTTTTTAAAGTATTTATGTTATTCACAAAATGACTGACAAGAAATTGTAGAAGAGGGATTTAATAGAGTTAAATACTTTTGAAAATTGCTTAAAAACTGTTTGAGTTGCAAAGCCGAAAATGAAAGTTTTTATTGCAATGGACTCAAGTATTAATCGTATTGGATATTTGTATCAAATCGTTGATGGAATTAGAATCAAATAACACAAATCATATGTAAACTTATACAAGAAAATTGAAAATTTTAGTGAAGTTTTTTTGAAAAAGATTTTGATACTTCAATCAAATTCACAAAGATCTAAAAACAAAAACTCTATGAATCACTATTAATAGAAACACTAAGATATCAAATCTTTCAATTTGAATCAAAGTCTAAGTGTTAAAGTCAATGCTAAAAACAGAAATTCATTTAACACTCAATATCAAGACAATAATCTAAATAAGAAAATTCTAGGTAATTTCAAAGGTTTTGGCAAACATTTTGGCTACTATTGTTGGAACCAAGTTGGTTCTTTCACTTAAAGTTTTGATGTTAACAAAAGTATTTTATGAAAATAACATATTTGACTTAGAAGAAGAATGAAAAATGCCACCAGAAGATGACGTCACCAGAAGATGAAGACGACGTCACTAGAAGATACAAATCAGAAGCAAGATGAAGTCACCAGAGGGTGGTCATCAGATGACGTCACCAGAAGCAGAAATCAGAGGATGACATCACCAGAGGATGTCACCAGAAGATGACGTCACCAGAAGCAGAAGTCAGAGAATGACATCACTAGAGGATGTTATTAGAGGATGATGTCACCAGAGGATGATTACCAGACGATGGTCATCAGCGGATATCATCAGAGGATATTACCAGAGGATATCACTTGAGGATATCATCAGAGGAACCTATCAGAGGATATCATAAAAGGATTTCATTAGCGGCAAAAATTCAGAAACATAATCTAGCTAAAAGAATGCTCAAAACAAAATATGAGAAAACTGCTCAAATCAGAATTGGAGCAAAAGACGCCAGAAACAGAATCTAGCTAAAAGTATGCTCAAAACAGAATCTGAGCAAAATGCTCAAAACAGAATCGGAGCAATAGACTCCAGAAACATAATCTGAGCAAAACACTCCAGAAGTAAAGCATTAGAAGCTCTAATTTCAACTATAAATAGAGGCTTAATGTTGAAGAATAAATCATCGAAAAATAGAAGAACTCGAGCAAAAATTCATAAGTATGTTTTTGATGTTTTTGATGATTATTTAAAATCTGATATATAAGCAAGCAGAATTAGCAGCGGATAAAGTAAAATGATCAACACAAAGATTTATCCTAGTTCACCATTAACTAGGCTACATCCAGTCCATTCACCTTGAAGGATTTTTCCACTAATTCAAAACCTCTGAATTACAACAGCACTACTGACCCTCCAAGTCAGTCTTCCCAAAGAGTCTAACAATCCTAGATTTTTGAGGAACACAGCACCTTGACTTCACAAGTCAAGTCTTCTCCTACCAATCTGACAACCCCAGATTGCAGAAGGGATTTCAACACCTTGAATCTAATTGCTAAGTCACCTGCTACTTCTTCTGACTCTTCAGATTGTAGACTCTACTTCAACAATATAGATCTAACACAAGGGAACAAAAAACAAGAGTACTTGCTTCTCGAAAGCTGATATTCACAATTAACCTCACTGAAAGCTCGAGTTTTTGCCTCTGGAAGTTTATGACTCTTTTACTGATTTTCGATGACAAAGTCTTCTGCCTTGAGCCTTCTTTTATAGATGAAAATTAGGGTTTCTTCCATGATCAAATTCGAGCTGTATCTGTCCAGGTTCTCTTACAAAAATAACTTGGCCAATCGGGTTTGAGCTTTATGCTTGATCCGAACCTTTTTGCTTCAGATTTGTTCTGAAAATAACTTTGGCCAATCCTGTTCTTGTTTAATTTTGGACAGTATCTTTCTTCCCTCCAATTGCTTTTAAATTCCTTCCAAGACTTCAATTTATTTTTGTATCAAATCCCCTTAATACTTTGATCAAATTTTTATCAAAATTTAATTAAGTCTTTTTCGAATTTTAATCAAGTCTTCACTGATTTTCATCATGATTAAAATCTGGACCGTATGATCCTCTGATCTCGACCAACTCTAGACTATGTAATCTAATTTGCGCCAATTTTGTGATCCTCTTGAAGGTGCAAACACGAGAAAGGGGTTGAATTGTGTTTGACTAACTTGAATACTTTTTCTGTTTTTGTAGTTTTAAAACAAAACTTGATGTATGAATAAAACAGAGTTAGCAACGGATGTAAAGTAAAATTAAAAACACAGAATTTTATACTGGTTCACCGTTAACAAGGCTACGTCCAGTCCCTTCACCTTGAAGGATTTCACAAATTCAAAACCTTGAATTACAACAGTTCCACTAACCCTCCAAGTCAGTCTTCTCAAACATTCTAACAATCCTAGACTCTTGAGGAATACAGCACCTTGACTTCCTAAATCAAGTCTTCTCCTACCAATCTGACAACACCAGATTGTAGAAGGAATTACAACGCCTTGAATCTAATTGCCAAGTAATCTGCTACCCTTTCTGACTCCCTCAGATTGTAGACTCTACTTCAACAAGTAAGATCTAACACAAGGGAAAGAAAATAACACAAGTGCTGGCTTCTGGAAAGCTGGAACTCACAATTAACCTCACTAAAAACTCGAGTGTTTGCTTTTCGAAGTGTATGACTCTTTTGTGATTTTCGATGCTAAGTCTTCTGCCTTGAACCTCCTTTTATAGTTGTGAATTCTGGTCTCTTCCAAGCTTAATTTCGAGCTGTATATTGTTGGATTCTCTTGCAAAAATACTCTGACCAATCGGGTTTCATATAAATAAAAAACATATCTTTTTAGCTCCAGATTTGCTTTCATAAATAACTTGGGCCAATCCTGTATTTAATTAATTCTGGAACAAATCTTTCTTCCCGCTAATAGCTTATGAATTCCACAAGACTTCACTTTATTTTTGAATTAAATCCTTTTAATACTTTGATCAAATTAAATTAAATCTCCACCGATTATCATCATGATTAATTCTGGACCGTTTGATCTTATGCGCTAGTCCACATCTAGACCATACTAAGTGATCTGTTGTGATCCTCTGATTTCGGCAAACCCTGGACCACACTTTCTGATCTTCTGATCTCGGCCAACCTGGAATTGCAAACTGATCTGCTGTGATCCTCTGATCTCGACCAATGCTGGACCACACATTCTAACCTTCTGATTTTGGCCAACACTGGGCCATGGTCTGACCTTCTGATCTCGGCCAACACTGGGCCATATACTTAAATCTGAACCATTGATCTGAATATATTCCCTCTGATCTGGACCAATTCTGGACTTGGTCTGGATTGAACTAAAATTTACTCCCAACAAAGGATATTTAAATCTGGACTTTTACCTTTGATTCTGGATCAGGTCTGGATCAATTATGGACATCATTTCTTCTGGTCTGGACTTAGTTTATACCTTGAACCATGCTATCTTCTGGTCTGGGTCAAATCTGGATTAAATCTCTTGTTGTGGACCCATTAATTTATCCTCTGATTAAGTCTGGATCAAGTCTGGGTTGTTTATCATTTCATTGCCAGGCCATCTTCTGGTCAGAATAACTTCTGGACTAAGTCTGACTTATGATATCTTCTGGTCTGGAACAACTCTCCCTCTGGCAGGCTTCCTTTGTAAGAACAGAGGTGCACCTAAGAGGGGGGGTGAATTAAGTGTTAGACGATTTTTCTGTTTTTAGAGTTTTGTGAGATTGTTCAAGTGACTATTTTGAGTTTATGAATGCTTTGTAAAACACTGAAAATAAATCACACAGAAATTTATCCTGGTTCCCCTTATAACCAAGGGTACATCCAGTCCTCTTGCACACCACAAGAGATTTTCCACTAATTGTTCGAATAAGTTACAAGTCTAACACTAAGACTTCAGTTACAAATTGTTTAACACTTAGCCGAAGATAGTACACCACTATCTCAGTTAACAATACTTGAAGAATCTACACTAAGTTCTTCAAGTGATACAATGACTTTGATTGATTTTGTAATGATGTTCTTAACTAAGAACAAGGTTATAACACTAAGTATTTGATACTTAATCAAGCACACTTCCAAGTACAACTGAGAACCTTTCTTAATGATATGAAAATTAAAAGCATGTACTTGAAAATATGAAACTTAAGCTTTTGAAGTGTTTGATATTTTAGAAATAAGTTACAAGTCTAACACTAAGACTTCAGTTACAAATTGTTTAACACTTAGCCGAAGATAGTACACCACTATCTCAGTTAACAATACTTGAAGAATCTACACTAAGTTCTTCAAGTGATACAATGACTTTGATTGATTTTGTAATGATGTTCTTAACTAAGAACAAGGTTATAACACTAAGTATTTGATACTTAATCAAGCACACTTCCAAGTACAACTGAGAACCTTTCTTAATGATATGAAAATTAAAAGCATGTACTTAAAAATATGAAACTTAAGCTTTTGAAGTGTTTGATATTTTAGAAAATTGATTCTAAGATTAGTTAGTCAAAAGTTGTGAGTAAGAACTGAAGCTATGAAGTATTTATACTCCATAGGTAACACTTCAGATCAGTGGCAATTGTTCCCATAAGTTTTGATGAACTTATGCAATGTTTCAAAACTGAAAAAATTGCATTGTTTCGAAGTTGTATTCGAATACAGCCTTAGTGTATTCGAATACACTTCTATAACGTTCAGTTTTTATTTAAAATTTGAATTTCGTATTCGAATACGATACCTCGTAGTCGAATACAAGTATGAGATTTTTGCCACTGACTTGAGTTGTATTCGAATACGCGAAGTTGTAGTCGAATACAAAAGTTCGATTTTAGCTACTGACTTGCAATCTGTATTCGGCTATGAAACTTCGTATTCGAATACAGATCTTTAGTTTTAGCTATTGACTTGCTATTTGTATTCGGCTACGACACTTCGTATTTGAATACAGATCTTCAGTTTTAGCTACTGACTTGCAATCTGTATTCGGCTACGACACTTCGTATTCGAATACAGATTTTCAGTTTTTGTAAAAACTTTATTTACAAACATATGTTTATGTATTTAAATATTTTTATAAAACATTTTAAATGCATATTGTATTTGAAATGTATTTTGATTTAATATTAAATACCTTAAGTCCTAAGTTACCTAATATAAATTTGAAGAATGAGTTGACTTAATATCCTTTTGCTTTTTGATCAATGAACTTTTTGTCTTCATCAAAAATGTAGATCTTTATTCTTTTTCATTGCTAGGCCATCTTCTGGTCAGAATAACTTATGGACTAAGTCTGACTTATGATATCTTCTGGTCTGGAACAACTCTCCCTTTGGCAGGCTTCCTTCTCGTATGGTCCAGGTCTCCTTCTGACTTTGATTCCTTCTGATCTGGGCCAGCAAAGATATCCTCTGGTAATTTCATAATGCATCCTCTGGTACCTTCTGGATGCATTATCTGGTATCTTCATCTTCTACCTCTGGAACCTTTATCTTATGGTGGCATTTAATGTAATCTTTTTAAGTACAAAATAAGGTTACATGGAGTGCTTTTGTAAACATCAAAATCCAAAGTACTTAGAACCAACTTGGTTCTAACACCTCTTATCTTGGCCAACACTGGATCATGATACTTTAATCTGGACCATTGATCTTTTAATCTGAACATTTACCCTCTGATCTGGACCAAGTCTGGACTAAGTCTGGATTGAATCTGAATTAAATATGGACTTATGATATTTTAATCTGGACCATTAATCTTTTAATTTGGACATTTATCGTCTGATCTGGATGAAGTCTGGATTAAATCTGGATCAAGTCTGAACTAAGTCTGGACTAAGTCTTGTGTTCTGGACAATCAAATCTTCTGATCTGGACTGGGTTTTATGTTCTGGACCATGCTATCTTCTGGTCTGGATCAAGTCTGGATTAAGTCTTATATTCACGACCAAGCTATCTTCTGGTCAGGATTAAGTCTGGACCAAGTTTGACTTATGTTTCCTTCTGGTCTGGACCAAGTCTCCCTCTGACAAACTTCTATCTGGTCTGGACCAGGTCTCCTTCTGGACTCTGCTTCCTTCTGATCTGGACCAAGAAATATATCCTCTGATGATGTAATTTGTCCTTTGATGTTTTGCCTTTCATGACATCCTCTGATATCTACTGGAGGTGTATCCTCTGGTGTCATTCTCTAATTTTATCCTCTAGGGTCCTCATCTTCTGCTTCTGATTTTATCTTCTGGTGACGTCGTCTTCTGCCTCTGGTGACGTCATCTTCTGGTGGTGTTTTTCATTATTATTCTAAGTCAAAAATAAGATTACATAAAAGTACTTTTGTGAACATCAAAATTCTAAGTATAGAACCAACTTGGTTCCAACAATCTCCCCATTTTTGATGATGACAAAACCTTGTATTTTTTATAACTTATGTTGTTATGCTCCCCCTCAGATCAAGCTTCTCCCCCTAAGTCTAATGCCCCATATTTTTCCTCTCCTTTTCAACTCCTTCTTGTGTCACTCTTTCTTTTCTTCTTATCACTTCTCCTTTTCAACTCCTTCTTTATTTCGCTCTTTCTTTTCTCCTCTCCTTTTCAACGCCTTCTTTATTTCACTCTTTCTTTTTCACTCTCCTTTTTACCTCTCTTTTTCAACTCCTTCTTTATTTCACTCTTTCTTTTTCACTCTTCTTTTCTCCTCTCCTTTTCAACTTTTTGTGCTTTTCTCTCTTAGTTTCTCTCCCCCTTTTTGTCATCAGCCAAATAGAGGTTTTTTTTACAGGGTACAAAAAAAATAAATAACAGAAAATAAAAGACAAAAAATAAAAATTTTAAAAATACTCCTCTAAAAAGACTACTTGATCTAGTCAGATATGGAGATTATGTTGAGATGCTTCTTGATGAACTCAAATCGATCTTCAGGCAATGGTTTGGTGAAGATATCGGCCCATTAATGATCTGTGTCTACAAACTGGATGCTTATTTTTCCCTTTTGAACATGGTCTCTGATAAAGTGATGCTTGATTTCAATGTGCTTGGCTCTAGAATGTAGGATAGGGTTCTTGGTTAGGTTTATGGCTAAAGTATTGTCACAAAACAAAGGGATGTTGGTTTCAAAGATATTGTAGTCTTCCAACTGATGTTTCATCCAGATTAACTATGAACTGCATCCTACTTCTGATATGTATTCAGCTTCTGCTGTTGACATGGCAATGGTGCTTTGTCTCTTGCTTGACCAAGAAATCAGATTATCACCTAGAAACGTACAGTTGCCGCTTGTGCTTTTTCTCTCTAATTTGTCTCCAGCATAATTAGAATCACAAAAACCACTTAGTTTGTAAGATAGGGTTTTCTTGTAGAGCAAGGTAAGATGTGTGGTTCCTTTAAGGTATCTAAGGATTCTTTTGACAACAGTCAAGCGGGATTCCCTAGGGTCAGCTTGAAAACGAGCACAGACACAAACACTAAACAAAATGTTTGGTATAGAAGCAGTTAGGTAAAGAAGGGATCCAATCATACCTGTGTATGTTTTCTGGTCTACCTTTTGGCTGGATTCAACTTTTTCAAATGAGCAGGTGGGGTGCATGGAGGTGGCCATAGGCTTACAATCACTTATCTTGAACTTTTTGAGAAGTTCTTTAGTGTACTTAGATTGGTGAATGAGTATATCTATTTTGCCTTGCTGAATCTGAATTCATAGGAAGAACTTAAGTTCTCCCATCATGCTCATCTGAAACTCTTGTTGCATCAAATCAGAAAACTCTTGGCAGAGAGTGCCTTTAGTGGATCCAAAGATAATATCATCAACATAAACTTGAATGATCAGAATATCATCTTTAATGGATTTTCTAAACAAAGTGTTATCTATTTGGCCTCTATCAAACTGATTTTTAAGTAAGAAATTGCTAAGTCTATCATACCATGCCCTAGGTGCTTGTTTTAAACCATATAAATATTTTTTAAGTTTAAAAACATGGTTTGGAAAATCAGAACTTTCAAAACCTGGGGGTTGTTTGACATAAACTTCCTCACTTATATAACCATTTAAGAAAGCACTTTTGACATCCATTTGATACAAAGTAATATCATGATTTGCAGCAAAAGAGAGTAGGATACGAATTGCTTCTAACCTGGCCACTGGAGCAAAAGTCTCAGTGTAATCAATGCCTTCTTGCTGACTGTATCCTTGTGCCACAAGCCTAGCTTTATTCCTGACTACTTCACCTTTTTCATTGAGTTTGTTCCTGAACACCCACTTGGTTCCAATGATATTTTTGTGTGGTCTGGACACGAGATCCCAAACATCATTCCTTTCAAACTCATTCAGCTCTTGTTGCATTGCAAGAATCCATCCTTCTTCTACCAGTGCTTCATCAACAGTAGTTGGTTCAATGGTAGAAAGTAAACGAAACAGACTTGTTTCTTTAAGTGATGATACGGTTTTCAATGGTTCAGTTGCGCTTCCAATAATCAGTGTTTCTGGATGTGAAGACTTGTTCTTCCACCCATTCTTTCCTTCTGACTTGTCTTCAGGTTCAGCATTATCTACGAATTTGCTTTCATCCTTTTCTTTCTCTGGTTCTGTTGTTTGATTTGCTCCTGCTTCCTGTGCTTCTGGTAAACCTACAATTTCCTCATCTTGCTTTGACTTTTCAGAGTCAAGCTGTTTGTCATCAAACTTAATGTGTATGGACTCCTACACAATGTTAGTTTCTTTATTAAACACTCTATAAGCTTTTGATCTCTCAGAGTAACCAATGAAGGTACACTTTTGAGATCTGGAATCAAATTTTGCAAGATTATCCTTAGTGTTTAACATATAACAAATGCAGCCAAACTGTTTGAAATAGGAAATATCAGGTTTCTTACCTTTCCACAGTTCATATGGAGTTTTGTTTAGAATAGACCTGATGTAAACTATGTTCTGGATGTAGCATGCAATGTTGACAGCTTCTGCCCATAGGTAGGTAAAAAACATTCATGTCATTCAGCATGGTTCTGGCCATCTCCTGCAGTGACATGTTCTTCCTTTCAACAACTCCATTCTGTTGAGGTGTTCTGGGGGATGAGAAGTTGTGAGAGATACCATTCTCATCACAAAACTCTTCAAAGTACCTGTTCTCAAACTCACCTCCATGATCACTTCTAATAGTTATGACTTTAAAACCTTTTTCATTCATAACTTGCTTGCAGAAAGAAATAAATACCTTAGGGATTCATCTTTGTTTCTCAGAAACTTTACCCAAGTCCACCTTAAGTAATCATCAACTATGACAAACCCATACTTCTTACCACTAAGGGATGTAGTTTGAACAGGACAAAACAAATCTAAATGAAGCAGTTCAAGAGGTTGTGAAGTAGAAATACAGTTTTTAGGTTTAAAAGTGCTTTTGGTCTGTTTACCTTTTTGACATGCTTCACACAGAATCTCAGATTTGGTACTTAGTTTGGGGAGACCTCTCACTAGCTGAAGTTTACTTAACTTAGAAACCAGCCTAGGGTTTGCATGGCCTAACCTTTTGTGCCAAATCAGATTTTCCTCCCTAACAGATAAAAGACACTTAACTTTCTGCTTAACTAGACTAAATCGATCTATCTTATAGACATTATTCTGCCTAACACCAGTGAACAAAACAGATCCATCTTTTTTACTAACAGCCTTGCAGGTTTTCTGATTAAACACAACATCATACTTGCAGTCACATAGCTAACTAATGCTTAACAGATTGTGATTCAAACCTTTAACTAATAAAACATTTTTAATAGATAAGGAAGAAGAACTGTTACCAACTGGGCCTGTACCAATGATATGATCTTTCTGGTTTCCTCCAAAGGAAACCTTGCCTCCTTTCTTTAGAGTCAGCTTCTGGAACATTGATCTGTCTCCAGTCATATGCTTGGAGCATCCATTGTCCAGATACCATGCTTTGTGTTGCAGATCAGACCTTTCTTCTTCTGATACTTCACCGTCAGAGTCAAAGTTAGACTCAGTGCTGTAATCAGATTCTGTACGAGCCTTCAGAGACCAGTTCTGTTTCTGGCTTGTTCAGACTGGTTGAACTGTTCCCTTGATTTTGCTTCGGCTAATACACAATGTTCCTCTGGGGATTCTGGAACTTATGGTGATTTTGGTAATTCTGCTTCTTCTGGTAATACTGAAGCTGATGTGTGTGATTCTGCTGTTTGTGGTTGAACCTCTTATTCTGATACTGATACTGGTTCTGGTTCTGATTCTGATTCTGGTGTGAATTGTACTGACCAGACCTTCTTTCATCAGACTCATTTTGCTTCTGTCTGGTTGAAACTGGTGAAGATGCAAACACGAAAAGGGGGGGTTGAATTGTGTTTGTCAAACTTGATTACTTTTGTTGTTTTGTTGAATGTTAATGTGAATTATTCGATAGATAACTAATCAGATTCAGCAGCGGATAATAATAACATAATAACACAGCATTTATACTAGTTCACCGTTAACTAGGCTACGTCCAGTCCTTTCCTCCAGAAGGCCTTTTCACTAATTCAAAATCCTTTGAATTACAGCACCACTGACCCTACAAGCCAGTCTTCCCAAACAGCCTGACAACCCCAGACTTTTGAGGAACAACAACACCTTGACTATACCAGTCAAGTCTTCTCAAACAACCAGCCTGACAACCCCAGACTTTTGAGGAATGATAACAACACCTTGACTCTACAAGTCAAGTCTTCTCCTACCAATCAGACAACCCTAGATTGAAGAAGGAATCTACACCACTATCGGGTTATATAATAAAGGTTTATAACTTTGCAACGTTGCTTCTGGAAAGCTATTTGCTGCAATGATTCTTGCACTCTTTTGTTGCTTCTCGAAAGCTAATTGATGCACTTATTCTTGCACTCTTTTGTTACTTCTGAAAAGCTGATTCTTGCACTCTTATGTTCTGGACAATCAAATCTTCTGATCTGGACTGAGTTTTATGTTCTGGACCATGCTGTCTTCTGGTCTGGACCCAAGTATGGATGAAGTTTGACTTATGTTTCCTTCTGGTCTAGACCAAGTCTCCTTCTGACAAGTTTCCATCTGGTCTGGACCAGGTCTCCTTCTGGACTCTGCTTCCTTCTGATCTGGACCAAGAAAGATATCCTCTGATGATGTTATTTTTCCTTTGATGTTTAGCCTTTGATGACATCATCTGATGTCTTCTGGAGGTGTATCATCTGGTGTCATTCTCTGATTTTATCCTCGGTGTCCTCATCTTTTGCTTTTGATTTTATCTTCTGGTGACGTCATCTTCTTCCTCTGGTGACGTCATCTTTTGGTGGCATTTTTCATTATTATTCTAAGTCAAAAATAAGATTACATAAAAGTACTTTTGTAAACATCAAAATTCTAAGTATAAAACCAACTTGGTTCCAACAAAATGCACTACTAATGGTGCTTATAGGGGTTCCTTTGGTAGCTTTTTTCGTGAGGGACTTTTTAGAGATCCTTATGGCTCATTCTAGGGTGGATTTGCAGCTAACTAAGGAGTCTCGATTGCTCATCATGTTGAGTTGACTACTATAATGTTGTCTATTTAGTGAACAGTAAAAAGAGGTTATACTAATATATGGGTTGAGTGTGATTTTGACTTCATTGATCATGCTTTTAATGATTCCTCTATTGTTCCATGACATTTTAAGAATAGATGAAGTAATTGTATGCAATCTATCAGAGACCGTCACTTTAAATTCACTCATATTTGTTGAGAGGATTAACCATTGTGCAGATAAATTAACTAATGTAGGATTTTTTATCACTAATTTTATTTGGTGGAATTATATGTCTTCATGTATTAAAAAAGACTTATTTCGTAATAGAGTAGGACTTCCTAATTTTCTATTTTGCTCATGACTTGCTGTCTGTAGTTGTCAATTACTACACTTTTTTTTTTCTCTTATATGGTTTTATCCCATTATGTTTTCCACGAAAATGTTTTTAATGAGACAGTTGTTTACTTCAAATTTCATTATTTTCTTGGATATCTAGTTCTCCCAAATTTTATTTTTCTTATCATTATTATTATAATTGATTGAGATGTTGCAAATGATAAATAAATACTTAAAAGTGTCATTATACTTCAGATGTCTAGTGGTGTGATGCATTTGCATTAATAAAGGAGAGAATTGATTTTATTTATTTTTTGACAAAATAAACGAAAGAATTTATGGTATAACTATATTTGATTAATTTTTAAAATAAATGGGCGTTATTTTAGTTGTTTTTTTAAAAGCTATGCCCTTGGCCTCGTTGAAAAAGACACCAGGATTGAGGGTTACATATCAACTAAAACTGTGAACTTCATTTCATAATTGATAGAGGACGTTACACCGTGTATCAATTTGTCCAATCCCGTATATATGTCTCCCACTTTCTCTAATCTATTTTTCAATTTAATTTTAAAATGTCAAAGTTCAGTAGAGATGATGGTGACGCTTTATAGTGGAGGCCAGGGAGTTTTGAATCATTTAGGAGTATATGCTCTCGCTTATCTATTTGTTTTAAAGTTTTTATTCAATTGTAGTTTTTATATTTTTTTCAAAAATTGAGTAAATATTATTATAATTAATTCACATAAGATTATTTAGTAATATTAGTATTTATTAGTTGAGTTAGTAGTCTTGATTATTTATTTTTATCAATTATTAGAATTAGTTTCTCTATTTAAAAATCTCTTCATTTTGGTATTTTATTTAAATTTTTGGACCCAAAAATTGTGATTATCTTAAATAATAAGGCATAAAATATGATGATATAAAATGATCAACTATATTATTAAAAAACCTTATAAAAACTTTATCTTTAACTTTATAAAATTTTCAATTATGTATTTTAATTAATAGTAAATAAACAATTAATTTATCTAAATAGTTATATATTATCAAATTATGTACTACATTAATTAAAATATGTCACATAACTATTTTTGTGTCCATAAATTAAAGTAGAAATTAAAACTGAGAAATTTTAAAATAAAAATAATTTAATTTATATATATTATTTATATAAATAGTTTTTATATTATTAATAAATTATAATTATTATATTATTAAAACTATTTGATTTTATTAGAATTATTTTAATCGTAAATTTTTTTTACAGACAATATATAATAATTAAATTCAAATAAAAAGGAGATCTTGTATCTTATTAAAAAAGAAATTGTTTACCAAACCATATAACGATAGTGGTCTAACGCAGAAGTGATTAAGTGACGACAAAAAAGCGAGTAAATCTGAAAGGCATGTTAACGACAACGTGCATACTTTTGATAAAACCCACACTCCAGTTTGAAGGTAATGATTATGTTCTGGACAACCATGTTAGATAACTTACTTTTATCACGAGTTGAAGGTACTAAACATTTAACAAGTCTTCCTAGGGGTTTTGATCAGATCTAGCCGGAAAACAAGTCTGAGTCGAATTGTATTGATCTCGACTTAGCTGGTTAGCGTATCTTTAATTATGCGGTAATGATAAATGATTTAAGAAAATTGATTTTTAGTTAGAATATAAATTGATTTATGTTTAAATTTAAATAAATGTGTTATTGTTAAGGTTGGTATGTGTTTAAGGCTATTAAAGTAATTGTTTTAAGTTTTTATTGAAAATAAAATTTTTATTTTATATAAAAATTTCAAAAAAAAATTACTTAATAAAAAGATTTTATATTTTAATATTTTTAAAATTAAAATATATAATTTTTTTTAAAATTTAAAATTGTCTCAATAATATTAAATCAAGTGAAAAAAAAAATTATATAATATCAATTATATTAATTTAGTGATTTTATATTAAAATTTAAAAAATTCGTTTTAAGTCTCGTATTAAATTTGTTTTTTGCCTCCAAATGTGTTGGGTCGACCTTGGTTATTGCTAAAATAGGTTTTAATTATATTTAAAGCTAGACAATTCTTGTTTTTTTTATAATAAAAAAACTAAGTATTTTATTTCTACTATAGATAATAATTTAAATATTTTTTTATTATAACTGTAACACTTAGTTTTAAATGTCAAATCTCGATATTATCAAGTTGAATGTTATGATTTAAATTTGAATCAAATACCTTATAATTATAATTATGTGCACGTTTATTTACCATTGTAACTACATAAATTTGTGTTTCATTATTAAATTTAATATAGTTATAAAGATTAATAAAAAATATTATAAAAAGGTACATATTATAAATTAAACATAAAAATTATATATTATTCATTGACACGTTTAATATAATTTCGACTAATTTACTTTTTAATGTAAATTTTGGATTATTAATTGAAAAAATTGACTATTTTTTATGCCCTTTTTCTTCTTTAATATCTAATTTTTTTATTTATTGTCTTAAATACTACATTCATCTCTAAATATAGGATTCTATTATCCAAATAACAGGAAAATAAGAAAGTACGTCGTAGTATTAATTCGTTAAGAATTGATATTGATTTTAGAAGTTTATTATTGAAAGGAGAAAGTTAGTTAATGTCTTTATTATAATATTTATTATTGATTGTATAAAAAAAAAGATACAAATTAATTAGAATATGTTAATACAATTAAAAATTTAAAGAGAATCTTATAAAAGGGACAATTATTTTTCTTCCAAGCGGGTCTTTAAATATAGGGAAATATGTAGTAAAAACTAGTAATAGCAATTTGATACTTGATATCACATTTAAAATATTTATTTGTCTATATTATTTATCATTTTAAATTATCAATGAAACATTAATTATACTTTTTCATTACCCTTATTTATTATATATACCTCGTTTTATGTACCCAATTTGCTTATTCTTTCAAAGATGACATATATTTTTAATTCTTATAAAATCAATATTTTTCAAATTTAGCTTTTACATAATTGTATTCATTTTTCTTGTTTATTTTAAAAAGTTTTTATAAAAAATGAATTATAAAAAAAAATTATAAGCTCTGTTTAGTAAAAATTTGTTGATAGTTGATAAACTAACTGATAGTCAATAGTTGATAGTTTATAGTTGATAAATTTATTGAAATGTTTGTTAAAATTAACAATTTAATCAACTTAAAAATATAAAATAACATAAAATAATATTATTAATTGATAATAACTTTTAGGTTAAATAGCACTCGTAGTCTCTTAACTTAATTTCAATTAACGTTTTAGTCCTTTATCTTTTTTTTCTTCCGATTTGGTCCTTTATTTTAATTTTAAGTGAAATAAAGAATAAAAATATGAGTTTATTTGAATATTTGAGTTACGAATTTGATGAAATTTGTGTTATATGAAAGAATATAATTAATTTTATAGGTTTTGGTTGAAAATTTTGATGAATTTTTGTATAAAAAAAGGATAATATTGTGGACATTTTAAAATATAAAAGATCAAATTGTCACTTAAAATTAAAATAAATGACCAAACTGAAAAAAAAAAATAAAGGACTAAAACGTTAACTGAAATTAAGTTAAGGGACCACGGTGCTATTTAGCAATAATAATAATAATAATAATAATAATAATATTTATATTTAACTAAATAAACTTATAAAAAAAATCTTAGTCTTGCTTATTTAAAAAAAAAATTAAACCGTAGACTTCTTTCGAGCTACCCAGCTCTACTTTCAATAATAACCTTGGCACCTGTGTGCAGATAAAGTGGGCCACAACACGTTAGCAATAACGCATAAAATTAAGGCAGTGTTAAAGGGGAAAAGAACAAACATTGAATACAGGAGTCAACAAATCATGGTTGGTATGGTTGTTGGTTTAGACCCACACAGAAGAGTAAAGGAAGACGAGTTAGCAGATAGCTTGCTTGATTTGACCCCTATCATCATCTGACTTTGATGCACTTGAATTGAATTCATTAGAAACTGGGGTGCCCATCTATCGGGCCAATGCTTTGACAGAGACTTTATATTAATTAATCGTGTTCATCATTATTTAGAGAGGAGAGAAGAAAATCTAATGCCCTAAAGATAATTATATGTTTTGGGTAGTCGTTGTGCTCACAATGGGTAGCACTTTCATGACCAGAGTGGAGTATCAATATAGTTCGGATATCTTGTATTACGTGTTGGTTTTACGTATTTAGTTAATAAAAATATTTAAATGTATTTAGTCTCAATAAACTCACAATCTTTTAAATTTAGTTGTTCAAATAAGATTATTCATTTTCTTGATCTATGTGGTAAGGCAAATAAAGTAGTTTATAATTTCATTTTTTTAAATAATTAGTAATTAATTATCAATTTTATTAGTGGAAAGAGTTGAATCATTATCACTTCAACTCCTTCAAATCATTTTATGACTTCTTTGTAATTTATAAGCTATAAAATCTATTTAGTAACACACATTTTACCACGAATTTAAGTATTTTTTGATAAACTATTTCAAGTAATTTTTAAATTTATCATTTTTTCTGTTAATTTTATTCTTATTATTTTAATTATATTTCTTTTTACCTTTTATTATCATGCAATTATTATTTGGATTAATATAATTGTAGGTAAGATAACCTTAATATTTTATTTTAATTATAATTATAATATTATTATTATATGTATTATTTTATGTTTGTTGTTAAATTTCACTATTATAATATTGACATATATGTATTGAATATATTTTGAAATAAAATTTTAAAGAATAAAATTTAATTTAATAATAATAGATAAAAAAAATATATCACAATGATAAATTTTAAATCAACAACTAGCGAGTAACATGTGATATCTCAAGGGTAGTGCGTCGTTGAAATAACGAAACTCATTATTATGTATCACTAAAAAAATATGTGATTTATATTTATTAATGACAAATATTTGTATCATATTTTTGTATGTATCAATAGAAAATACTTGTCCCGTGTTTTTTAAATTTTAGCATCGACAAACATTTGTCATGTGTTTTAATAATATTTATCAATTACAAATACTTGTCCCTAAAGTAGAAATGTCGCTTTACAAGAAAGGGGGTTTGAATTGTAAAGTTGTCTATTTAAAATTTCCCTGTTAAAACTTAAAAAATAACTCAAGATTGATCTTGGTTAAGAAAATAGAAAACGGAGAACGTTCTTGGTTAGTTTAAAAAGGCAGAGTGATCCTGATAGTGAAAGCAGAAAAACGGAGAACGTTTTGGAAAACGGAGAACGTTTTGGAAAATGGAGAACGTTCTTGTTTTGGTATGGTTTAAAAACATAAATTGATTTTTAACTTTAGTAAATGGAAGACTGAAAGTAAATAGTGTTGGAACCAAGTTGGTTCTTGCAACTAAAGTTTTGATGTTAACAAATGTATTTTATGAAAATAACATATTTGACTTAAAAGAAGAATGAAAAATGTCACCAGAAGAATATATCATAAGATGACGTCACCAGAAGCAGAAATCAGAGGATGACGTCACAAGAGGATGTCACCAGAAGATGACGTCACCAGAAGCAGAAATCAGAGGATGATGTCACCAAAGGATATGTCCAGAAGATATCATCAGAGGAATCTGTTAGAGAAATATGCTCAAAACAGAATATGAGAAAAATGCTCAAAACAGAATCTGAGAAATATGCTCAAAACAGAATCTAAGAAAAATGCTCAAAACAGAATTTGAGAAAAATGCTTAAAACAGAATTGGAGCAAAAGACTCGAGAAACAGAATCTAGCTAAAAATATGCTCAAAACAGAATCTGAGAAAAATGCTCAAAACAGAATTGGAGCAAAAGACTCGAGAAACAAAATCTTGCTAAAAGTATGCTCAAAACAGAAGCGGAGCAAAATGCTCAAAACAGATTAATCGAAATACACTCCAGAAGTAAAGCATCAGTGAGCAAAAGACTCAAAACAGAATCTGAGCAAACTACTCCAGAATATTCTCAAAACAGATTAATCGAAATACACTCCAGAAGTAAAGCATCAGTGAAATCCTACAGTTCAACTATAAATAGAGACTTAATACTGAAGAATAAAGTATTGAAAAACACAAGAACTCAAGCTTCAATTCAAATTTATCTGAGAATTCAAAAGAGAGAAACACAAATGAGCAAGAGCAATATTTTCTAAGTGTTTTCGAGAGAGAAATACGGTGCAACAATCAGCTTTCTAGAAGCAATAAAAGAATGCAAGAATAAGTGCAACAAACAGCTTTCCAGAAGCAACGTTGCAAAGTTCCAAACCTTTATTATAGTGGTGTAGATTCCTTCTTCAATCTGGGGTTGTCAGATTGGTAGGAGAAGACTTGGCTGGTTTAGTCAAGGTGTTGTTATTCCTCAAAAGTCTGGGGTAGTCAGGCTGTTTGAGAAGACTTAGTTGGTTTAGTTAAGGTGTTGTTGTTCCTCAAAAGTCTGGGGTTGTCAGGCTATTTGGGAAGACTGACTTGAAGGGTCAGTGGTGTTGTAATTCAAAGGAGTTTGAATTAGTGAAAAGGCTTTCTGGAGGAAGGGACTGGACGTAGCCTAGTTAACGGTGAACCAATATAAATTGTTGTGTTATTATGTTATTATTATCCGCTGTTGAATCTGATTAGTTATTTATCGAATAATTCAAATCAAAATTTAACAAAACAACAAAAGTAATTAAGTTTGACAAACACAATTCAACCCCCCCTTCTCGTGTTTGCACCTTCAAATAGAGATAAGGAAGATATATCACACAATGAATTTATCCTGGTTAACCCAACTTGGGCTACATCCAGTCCTCACAACCGTAAGATTTTCCACTAAGTGTTAAAAACAAAGAACCTTCTTGGTTTTACAACACCTAGCTCAGATCAACCTTGATCTGTCACAATCGTCAATCCTTTCCACCCAAAAAGAGATTCAATCAGGTGACCTATCAACCCTTGATAGGATTTTTACAACTCACCTTTTAACCTTAAAAGGATTTTTCTAAACAACTCACTCAAGCTATAAACAAACCCTATAGTCTTGAGTTTACACAATAATGATTTAAAGTGTTTGACAGAATTTGTTTAATCTCAACTCTTGTTTTAGGTTAGATTCTTTACAAGATGTTTCAGTAAACTAATGATAATAAACTTGAAATTGAATGTTACTGATTTCTTGTGAGACTTTCAAGTATGAATATGAGTGATTGATGATCTTTCTATTGCACTTGAATGTCGTGATTTTCATTAAGCTGTGAGGTTCCTTTTATAGACACTTGAGGAGGTCCATGTCAGCTTAATATTATCGTTTGGAGGGGTTCCCTTGGTCAAGGGTTGGATTAAAATAATCAGTCTTCAAAGTAAGACTGTTGACTGAATTTTTCCTTCTTTTTGACTTTATGACTTTATGGTCTTTGTGTATTCTCTTTCTTCTGATCTGTACAGTATTTGAGGATCACTTGATCACGAGAATATGTGTCATAAAGTAATGTTGAAGTCTCAAGAACGTTCTTGGTCTGTGCTTCAGAAGCTGGAGAACGTTCTGGAGCTGTATGACAAAAACTGGAGAATGTTCTGGAGCCTGGAGAATGATTGACTCAAAGTGATTTTATCACTTTGTCTTGATTCAAATATTTTCTTCTTAGATCTTTTGGGGTACTTTCTTTGCTATTATTAAAGTTGTATATTCCTAGTATATGTACTGGTAATCCATTTGAAATGAGCATGATCTTCTCTTGCATTAAAAGTTGGCTTGAACAGTCTTGATGAAGTGAAAAGAACTGGAGAACATTCTTGTTTTTTCCAGAAAATGTCCAGAATGTTCTTGGTTTTTGGCAGTTCATTTTTAGCTTATCCTTTAAACTGATTTTGTTTGCTTTTGCTTAGTACTTATCTTGGATTATCACACTCAAATATACATGTTAAATAACATATAATTTAGAATCATAATTAGATTCTTTAATTAATCTTTATTTGTTTTCATCAAAACACTTTATTGAGATTTTGTCTTAACAGTTCCATATGTTATTTATGTATTAGTTATTAATATTTATTCCATGTTTTTTAATATTTATCACTGAAAAATATTTGTCTCGTATTTTTTTATGTATAAGTGGTAAATATTTATCTTGTCATTTTTTATATTTATCACTGACAAATACTTATTCCATAATATTTGGACAGTGTTTTTTATTTATTTTTGCAATGACAAAGATTTGTCTCGTGTTTTGTTAATATATATTAGTGACAAATATTTCTTTCAGAGTTTTTAATATTTATTACTGATAAAAAATTTTAAGCATCAGTTATAAATATTTATTTCACATTTTTTAATATTTATCAATAAAAAGAAATTGTTTCGTGCTTTCTTTTATGTATGAAAAATATTTATACCGTAATTTTTTATATTAATCATTGATATATATTTATCTTATATTTTTTATGTATCAATTATAAATATTTATCTCGCATTTTTTTAATATTTATTATTGAGAAACAGTTTTATTAGAAGTAGATAAATGGGTGCAAAGTATATACCATGAACAGACACAACAAGATCATATTCCTTCCTTGAACAAACTTAATGAATGGCATTTAGTGTGGCTTTTCTATTGTCAATGGAGTGAAGATGCTGTGTCAAAAAGTATCACGACTATGTAAAAAATCACATTTTTAAAATTATTTTTTTAATTTGTAGTCATATTGATAATAAGTTGCGGGTGGCGTATAATTTGCAAAAAATATAGTTTGCTCTGCATGGAGTCTCTTCAACAAGGCAGTCGGTGCTGCATGCAGAAAATTTATGTTTGCAGTGCTTTACTGTTTTTCAAAAACATTTTTACAATTTTGTCCACCAAAATTTTTCGACTACAAAAAAAGAGATCTATTGTGTGACACTTAATTTTTAGTGGCACTTTCTTATTTGTTACTATAGTTATTTTAGTTACAGAGAATAGAGAGTGTCACCTATTCTCATTTAATATCAACTCATAATTTAACTTAAAAAAAAAATTATAAGTTATTCATCCAAATATTCATATAAAAAAAAATTCAATTTCATTTAAATGTTCTGAAAAAACCACCAAAACCCTAAACTAAACCTTTTACATATAAAAAATAAAACAATTTCTCTTCTCTCTATCATTCAATTTTATTTCTGATCAATACATTCTCTTCCGGTCATGGCTTCTACCACCGCCTTGCTCCGCTCTTTCCGCCGCCGAGATGTTGCTTCTGCTTTCGTCTCTGCCTATCGTTTGGTAACTCTTCTATGTTTCATTCTCTCTGGTGATTGCTTCAAATTATCGCAATTTTCAGCTTTGATTTGATCCGTGGTTGCTTTGTTTCTAGTTTCTACTCTTTATTGAAAGGTTTTTTTTTATTAAGTTGAAATTTATTATGTTTGTTTTGTGATATCTATTCGTTGCTTCTTTTCAGATTTTGGCTCAGTTTGTTTGAAATTTGGATTTCTTGCTTAGTGTTTTTATGGTTATTGGATATTGTTGTACATCAATTCACGCTATAACAAAAATAACGTAGAAGTGTAACTTCCAATTTTAGTTAGTAGATCTTTGAATTTTAATCATTTTAAGCTGATTTTGTAATAGGATTTTCGTTCTAAAGTACTTACGTAAGTAGCTATGTTTGTTTTTCTCAAATTATCGTGCTTTTTGTACTAACCGACTTCAAAAAGTGTTTTGTGTTTGTAGTTTCTAGGCTACATGAATGTTATCACATTTATTCTCTACCCATTGAGACTAACGGTTGACCGTTAAACAGATAAATTACTTTCTTTGACGATATCTTGTTTCATTAGTGAAGTTCCATTTGAAGAGGTAAGCTAAACTTATTGAAGTAAAGTGAATTAGTTTAAATGACTCATTCTTGTGAGGCTGAGGTGAAATAGCGATATGTGCTTTGATTTATTGTATTCTTCTTTTCCTTTATTTATATATAAGTTATATTTTAAGCTATATTTATTCTATGTTAGTATATATTCTTCTTTTCTTTTCTTTATATTTAAGTTATATTTTTTAACTTTTTGTGTTATTTCATTCAATTTTTCAGTTTATTGTATTGAATTGAATGGATAAGAGTTGGATATCCTACAATCCTAACAACTCTCTTAATAAAGAGAAATACATTAGAGGAGTTATTAATTTTCATGATTTTGCATTTGCAAAATCAAATGATGGAAAAATTTTATGTCCATGCACCAATTGTGTCAATTGCAAGCAGCGCTCTCGAGTGGATATTTATGAGCATCTAGTCATTTTGGGTTTCTAAAAGGTTATGTTACTTCGGTCTTCCATGGTGAACAAGTTAGCTCATCTAGTTAATTTCTGTTTCTCCATGTTGTTTTGTTGTGGGTTATAAAATCATGAACAAAGGTTGCAATTACGTTGTCTTTGATGGAGTTTTTCATATCTTGATGTATTACTTGTTATATGTTTGGGCTTCTTCTACTTACAGGTTGTTGGATTTGATCTTGTAGATGATGAAAGCAAACCAGAAAGGCGTCCAACTAAGCACATGCCTACTCCAGCTAAGTGGACAAATGAATTCAATCCAGCATACTCTTATTACCTATATTACTGCTATGCAAACTTGTACACGCTCAATAAGGTTTATATGTTATTCACCATTCATCTATTTATAGAGCTTTATGCCTTTAAGGCTGTAACAATTGACCATTGCCTTCGCTTTTCTTTTTTCTCTTTAAATTTAAGGCCAATAAGGCCTCACATTATGTGTGTGCGCGCGCATGTGTGTTTCAAAATAAGAAAAAGAAAAACATGGGGGCAAGGCTAGGTTCACATGGAATTTTGGTTATCAACTCACTATATTAATATCTTTCGGTCGGTTGGTTTCAGTTGCGCGAGTCTATCAACTCACTGTATTAATACCAATGTGCTCTCTTTAGGTTGGATTAGCTATGTCGCCGCTCAGTAACAATTCCCTTTTCTTGGACTATTACCGCAATCCTTTGCCCATGTTTTTCCAGCGAGGGCTGAATGTCTCTCTCTCTACCGATGATCCTTTGCAAATTCATTTGACCAAAGAGCCATTGTTAGAAGAATATAGTGTTGCAGCAAAGGTTGTTTTCTACCAAATTCTCAGTCTGTTTGTTTAATCAGTGTCATAATATATTCTATCGTCTTTCTTAGGGATCGTATATCTTATCTTTCTAAAACGTGCATTGCAGGTATGTAACTTTCTGCTTGTGACTTGTGTGAGATAGCTAGAAATTCGGTTTACCAATTTGGGTTTTCACATAAAGCCAAGGTAATTGAAAAGACTGTACATAATTTCATAATTTCAATTGTTGTGCATATTTTACTTTTTATAAAATGTTTTCAATTTTTGGGTTGGGGGCTAAATAATTTGATATTTGATGGTTCTATCTTTTATGTACGTAACATGTTATGATTTTAACAACGATATCTGATTCATATTCAGGCTATAGAAATGTATGCACATTTTAGGTCTTTTTGAATATCAGGATGATTCTCATATTTTTACAGACTCTTGTTTTACTAAATTCCTTCAATATTAGTGATTGTGTTCATTTTCTGTATTCATTATTGTCATTTTTTTTTCCTTTTGTAGTTACACTTGCTAGGGGATAAATATTTCTTGAGAGGTTCTGAAGGAAATGACATTCACAAGACAAATGTTCCCAGTTTAAGGATATTTTTCTGATACGAGGTCAGATCGCTTGAAACAAACATTTTATTTTTCCGGTGCTTTTTGATTTAGTTATTCTTTCATGATTTTCATTCTTGTATTTGTTGGTGCTTATGCAGACATGGAAGGATGAAATGCAATATGTTTATGTTGGTCAAGCGACCTTTCCTGTGAAGATGTAGATCCATGAAGTCAACCAAATGAATTTCACCATTCATTCTGTGATCTAAAGATCGTTTGTACTTTCATCATTTATTTTAGCAGCATCTTTGGCAGTGACAAGCTATTCGTTTAAGCTTTTAGCCACACTAAATGTTTTTAACAAAATTAACAAGCCAATGACATGCTTACTAATAATGATAATTATGGCAAGCACTGGCATCAGCAGTCAAACTTTTACTTGGCTGAAACATTTATGTAAGTTATTTATTAGAATTAGAAATAATCAATAGTTAATTAATAATTGTTATTTTACAAATTTGTTCTTCGTCAGTATGAATAGGAAGAATTAGAGTTTCTAACCCTTTGTAACAAAAGCATGAGTATCTTAAATGAAAGATCTCTTTTATCTATTTGTTAATTTTAGATCTTTGTGAGAAGGTTTTAAATAAATTAAGACTAAAAATTAGTGTGGTAATGACATTTTAAAAATAAGTTTAGAACTAGATGAATACCCAATGCGCGGGTTTATATGTGAAATTAATCTTTTTTAAATTTAAATTTAATTTATTGGTATTAATAATTTAGAATTACAATTAGTATGGAGATAAAATAAATTTAATTTAATAAATAATAATAAATAAGTTTTAGTGATAGAAAATACCGTAGGAATAGATCAATTCTTTATTTATATATATATATATATCTAGTTTTTAGTGACAGACAATACCGTAGGAATAGATCAATTTTTTATTTATAGATTAAATAGCACCCGTGGTCCCTTAACTTAATTTCAGTTAACGTTTTAGTCCTTTATCTTTTTTTTTTTCCGATTTGGTCCTTTGTTTTAATTTTAAGTGAAATAAAGAATGAAAATATGAGTTTATTTGAAGATTTGAGTTACGAATCTGATGAAATTTGTGTTATATGAAAGAATATAATTAATTTTATGGGTTTTGATTGAAAATTTTGATGAATTTTTGTAAAAAAAAGGATAATATTGTGGACATTTTAAAACATAAAAGATCAAATTGTCACTTAAAATTAAAAAAAGGACCAAATTGGGAAAAAAAAAAGATAAAGGACTAAAACGTTAACTGAAATTAAGTTAAGGGACCACAGATGCTATTTAGCCTTATATTTATGATCTTTGAAAACACCGTAGCTCCCCTCAATTGGTCCATCAAATCATCGATGCGTGGTAAAGGATAACGATTCTTAATAGTTACCTTGTTAAGTTGCCGATAATCTACACATAAGCATGAACTTCCATCCTTCTTCTTAACCAACAACACCGGAGCTCCCCATGGCGACACACTTGGTCTGATGAATCCTTTCTCCAACAAACCTTCAATTTGACCCTTAAGCTCGCTTAGTTCCAATGGCGACATCCGATACGGCGCAATTGAAATAGGTCCAGTTCCTGGGTGTAGATCAATGAAGAACTCCACCTCTCTTACTGGTGGTAATCCTAGAATTTCTGTTGGAAATACGTCCGGATACTATTTGACTAACACCACATCTTCTATGCTCACATCCATCTTAGTCTCCACGTTAGTCAATGATAAAAATTCCTGAGTTCCTTCTCTCCGTGACACTCCGAGCTTGTTAGCAGCCAAATACCGAACGACTCCAGGTTCAGGAAAAAGAACTAATTTGCGAGCACAATCCAAGACTACATAATTATATGACATCCAGTCTATGCCGAGAACGATCTTGAGTGATTGTAGGGGTAAACAAATCAAATTAATCAAGAACTCTCTATTCTGACTCATTACAGGGCAGCGTAAACATGCCGTATTTACGATCAAAGTTTTAGCAGAATATTCGCCCACTGTCATGTTCCCCTGGTGTAATTTAAGAAAATCATCACCCAGCTTAGTTCTAGTACTCATAGGAAAGTATTTGTCCAAAGACTTCCTTTTGAATGACTCCCAGTTCACCTCCTCGTGAGTTGATCCCATCATCAAGTAAAAATCTCATACCACTTAGAATAATTCCAAAATCATAACTTCAACAGCATCATCAATTCAGCACCACAACTCTACAAGACTTGACACTCTAACTACTTGCTTCTATGCATGATCAGATAACGACTCAAAACCAATAATCTAACCAGAGCTTTAACCCAAAACTTTAACGAAATGCTCTGATACCACAATTGTAACACCCCGAGTTTAAAACACAGCGCAAGTGTATTTTTTTTTAACCGAATAAATAAATAAAAGAGTTTTCAGAATTAATTTCAAAGGAATTAAAATAAGATTACGTCATTTCTTAAAATAATTTGTCGTAATCCAAAACGACCAAAAGTAGTTAAACAACTACATCACGATTAAACAAGTAAAATATTTTTGGGAATTTAATCTTCAAAATAAAGATACATCCAAAAGCTGTATCCTGAACCCACCAAAATATTTATCAGAGTGCGGAAAATATACAATTATCCCAAACCAAAATATTATCAGAGTTGCGGAAGGAAAATATACAATAATCCCAAAATAAGTAAATATAGCCCTCAACACTAGGCCCTATACAAAAAGTCTAGTCTGATCATGCACTAAGCTACAGTAGCAAGTGATTTCTACCGCCTCCTCCACAAGTCTCATCTTCACCCCAGCTGTCCGTCTCTCTACGTTTTCCACGAATACTGCGTACGTGACGATCAGGGAAAACTAACGACGTCTCCGTCGTTAGTGTAACCGTCGGTGAGATGGGTTTGGGTATCATATGAGGGCAAAGCCCAATTTTCCACAATAATAGTAAAGGGTCACCGACCGAAATTAACAAATAACACATAGCATTTATATCAACAGTAACAAATATATCCATGGCATATTATATAACAATGATGATAAATAAGAATGCTCATTTTGAAATTTCATGACATGTATGCCTTTTCAAACAGGAACCAATTAATATGGAAAGCATGTTGTAAGTACAACCATCAACTCAGCAATCACAACCATTCATCAGAAATTCAGATTTTATAAGATACTTACACACATCAATTTCCAATCATCAACATATATCCAAATCATGGCCCACCGGTGAAACACCCCGATGCAATATGTATATGCTCATGTACTCAACTTCTTGGAATTACCAAGGTGCAGTCGCTCACAGACCAGCACACGTGCGGTCGCTCACAGACCAGCACGATTTTCATATATTAGACTTTAATGGCCAACATGACCATGGTGCAATCGCTCACAGATCAGCACTAGTGCAGTCGCTCAACAGACCAGCACTCGTGCAGTCGCTCAACAGACCAGCACTCGTGCAGTCGCTCAACAGACCAGCACGTTTCACATATACCAAGGTACAGTCGCTCACAGACCAGTACTAGTGCAGTCGCTCAACAGACTAGCACTCGTGCAGTCGCTCAACAGACCAGCACGTTTTGCGCATATCAAGGTATAGTCGCTCACAGACTAGTACCAGTGCAGTCGCTCAAAAGACCAGCACGTTTTACGCATTACTCTATGGGCCATCGCGGTTACCACCTGACTATGCAATGTGTAACACCCCGAGTTTAAAACACAGCGCGAGTGTATTTTTTTTTCATAATAAATAATTAAAATGATTTTCCAATTTATTACTTCAAAAGAATTGAAATAAAATTTCCTTTAATTCATCTCATAAAATTGGTACGTCGTAATTTTTATCGATGCACGTAATTAAATAATTTCATCATAAATATCACTAAGTACTTATCTTTGGAAATTAATAATGAACATTAATACATTTCAAAATATCGGTGTCATAACATCTCAAAAGGGAAATATTAGAGTGCGAAATAGGTTAGCGGAAAAGTAGTACAATAATTTCCAAAATAAAACAAATTACATTTTCCAGCTCAAAATCCTATACATCAAGTCTAACCGATCATGCACTAAAGCTACAGTAGCACGGATTTCCTCCGCATCCCAAACAAGTCTCATCCGACTCCGCCGCTCGCTTCGACGTAACCTCCTCTTCCTCATCATACAGAGAGGGATCAGTCTCCTCCGAAGTCAGATCAATGCACAATCTAGGTCGCTTCGGCGGTGCCGGGATCTCATAACAATCATCAGATATCCTAGATGGACCCGGAATATCAGCTGCTATTGGTGTCGGTCCTTTGTTCTTTCCTTCCGCCTCAGAATCACGTACATCTCCTCCAATCACCGGGTTAGGAGTCACCACTCCTACGGTGGCCTCCGTCTCAACCCCTCTAGCTGGCTCATCCGCATCATCAAAAATCCCGTGCGCCTCCAATACCAAACGGGAAGGCACAGGAAAGTCAATCCTCGCATAGCTGTGCTCCACGTAGTGCACTACTCCATTGGTCCTACAGGTCTTCTTCAATCTCCCCGTGTACGTAGCCCTGCTTGAGATGGGGTCGTATACCCAAGCAGTAGGCATAGAGCGATCAATGAAATCGAGCGACGTTTCCGTCGTCTCGGGTCCCACGGGTGGCATGGGTTTGGGGGGCATCTGAGGGCAAAGCCCAAATTCCACATATAATAGTAAAGGGTCACCGACCGAAATTAACAATTAAACACATAGCATTTATATCACATAACAAATACACCCATGGTATAACATATGACAATGATGAAAATTAAGGGTGCTCATTTGAAATTTCATGACATATATGCTTTTTCAAACAGCAGCCAATTAATATGGAAAACATATTGTAAGTACAACTACCATATCAGCAATCACAAACATTCATAAGAAAATTCAAATTTTACCACGTACTTACACACGTCACTTTCCAATCATCATCATATAACCAAATCGTGACCCACCGGTCAATCCCCCGATGCAATATGTATATGCTCATGTATACAATTTCTTGGAATTACCAAGGTGCAGTCGCTCAACAGACCGACACATTTTAAATATGTTTGACTTTAACGGCCCTCAAGACCAGGGTGCAATCGCTCAACAGATCAGTACAGTGCAGTCGCTCAACAGATCAGTACAGTGCAGTCGCTCAACAGACCAACACGTTTAACATATACCAAGGTACAATCGCTCAACAGATCAGTACCAGTGCAGTCGCTCAACAGACCAGCACTCGTGCAATCGCTCAACAGAGCAGCACGTTTACGCATGATTCTGTGGCCCATCGCGGGTACCACTTGACTATGCAATGCATGAATATGCAATATTTTCTCTTCACTGAAACAGTATGCATTATCAGGAAAATTCAACACAATTAATTTCCATCATTTTCCCAAAACCTCTTAACACAATTAATTTCATCATCAACACATCAATGATTAAACATTCAAGCAATCATTATCACTTTACAGTATCTCAAAATTCCATTCTTAATTATCATAAGTCTTTCCCCCAACTCTTAAAATTCATAAAATAGTGTCTAAATATGAGATTTTTGGAATACAGAAGCCAAATCAGTGCAGAATCAACACTCTGCATTCGAATACAGCCTTCTTGTATTCGAATACAGAGGCTGTGACAGTGTAAAATCAGTATTTTCACAACTTTAGTAGAAGTCTCAAAAGCTTCATCATTACCACTTCAAACTATCACAAAAACCCTATTTTAATTTGTCACAAACCTTCTCAATGTTCCCCAACACTTGAAGTTTATAAAACAATGTTTAAAACCCTGAATTTCTGAAAAACAAGAATCTGTATTCGAATACAGCTCCCTTGTATTCGAATACAGAAGCTAAAACTGCAAATTTAACACTCTGTATTCGAATACAGCATACTTGTATTCGAATACAGAGAACAAAAACAGTGTAACTCAGCATTTTCTCCAAAATCATTAAAGGTTTCAAGAACCTCATCACCTCCTCTCCAAAACTATTTCAAAACTCCATTTGGAATCATTTCAAACCTTTTCAATGTTTCCCAACACTTTAAAATTCACATGACAGTGTTTAAAACTTGATTTTCTGGAAAACACGAATCTGTATTCGAATACAGCTTCCTTGTATTCGAATACAGAAGCTAAAACTTGAGTTTCTGGAAAAACCCGAATCAGTATTCGAATACAGCTCCCTTGTATTCGAATTTAGAAGCAAAAATTGTGAAAGTTAGCATCCTGTATTCGAATACAAGACTGTCGTAGTCGAATACAGATGCGAATACAGTGTTAAAACTTCACTTCTGTATTCGACTACGACTTCTGACTTACCATCTGTATTCGAATACGACAGAGTCGTAGTCGAATACAGATGGTAAGTCAAGCAAAAATCCTTCCTCTGTATTCGAATACAGAGGCCCGTATTCGAATACAAGTTTGAAAACTTGATTAAAACAGAAGCTTGGCAGGTTGTATTCGAATACACTCATGCTGTATTCGAATACACCTTCGAATTAGTGAAAAATTTCCCTTAGACTTCAACACATTTTCAAACATTTTCTTTTGAAAAACCAACCAAAACACCAAAACAGATTCAGCATTTCTTTTGAACCACAAAACTCAGGCATTTTTCATGAATAACAATTTTCCAGAAAAAACACATTCATCATTTAAAATCCCTTTTCTTTGAAAACATCAGTAATACCAGAATCACCCAAAACAGATTGTCAATAACAACAGAACAGACATTTTTCAACATTTACATTGTTGATCATTCCTCAACACAACATGCAGGGTATTTCCAGCATTCTTACACAACAAATCACAACATGCAAAGCATTTTCAGCTTTCTCACACAAGTAGAACAGCATTAATGCATTCAGCAAAATAGCAAGCATCACATACACCAAAACACCAACAAAGTGCAATTTCGCATTTTATAACAACCAGCACCACAGTTTTAAAAATATGCATTTTGATCATCTTCAAAATAACATGCAAGACATTTTTCAGCTTTCCCACACACAAACAAATCAACATCACTGCATTCAAACAAACAACAAACATCACAGAATCATTCCACATCAACAGAATGCATTTTCTTCTTTTTTTTCAAAATGTCATTGCAAAAACAGTTTTTCTTTAAACAATGATGAAAACATCAGTAATGTCATGACAATTATGCATTTACAGCCCTAATGCAACTAGAAAGCGGAAGGTGCCCTTACCCTTGTTGCGTTTCTGCTACTGCTCACGTTTCTGTTTTCGTTCCCGTTTACGCGTCAAAAATGTGCGAAACTCCCGCTTGCGTTTTCTGCTACGAAAATAGGTTCTCTAGCTCCGAAATGATGAGGGGAACAACTTTTGTACTGGGGGTTTTCTGGTTTGGTGCTTGGATTTCCAAGTAATATCACTTTTGAGGAACTCCCCCCCGTTTTTTTTGAACGAACTGGAAACAGAAAACAGAATGGGAGGGAAGGAGAAGGTGGGTACTGTTACATGCAGTAAGGGCAGTAAGGGAGGAGGAATGGTGTTTTGATTTTACCCATCCTTCTCACTCCTATATATAGGCTTGTGTGGGTGCCACCTCACCCGACACTTGTTTGATCCTCAGCACTTAACTAGTCTCGTCGCAATTAGCCGATAATCCCTTAATTAACTGTCTGTTAATTTAATTACTCGTAATTAAATTAATTTACTCTTCATCCAATAATCTTAATTCATCTTCCAAAATAAATATTTATATATATATATATATTCACTCAATACATACATATATTAAATATTTTACAAATATCCCCAAAATACACTTAATATTAATTACATAATTTTAATTTAAAAATTAAGGGTCTTACACAATGTATGAACATACAATGTTTTCTCTTCATTGAAAACAGTATGCAAACACCAGCAAAATTCTGCCTTTCCATCATTTCCCCTAAACCATCTCAACCCAAATAATTTCATTTTCATCACCTCAATAAAAACATTCAAGCACCTCTTTATTACCACTTAACACTATCTCAAAAACCCCATTTTTATTTATCACAAGTCTTCCCAATGTTTCCCCAACTCTTAAAGTTCATAAAACAATGTTTAAAACTGAGATTTCTGGAAAAACGATTATGTATTTGAATACAGCTTCCTTGTATTCGAATGCAGAAGCTAAAACAATGCAAAATTAACACTCTGTATTCGAATACAGCTTCCTTGTATTCGAATACAGAAGCTACAACAGTGTAAACTCAACATTTTTCACAGTATCAATAAAGAACTCCAGAACCTCATGATCACCACCTCAAACCATCTCAAAAACACCATTTTAATTCATCACAAACCTTCCCAATATTTTCCCAACTCTTTAAGTTCATAAACCATTATTTAAAACTGAAATTTTTCAAAAAAAAAAAACAAGCTGTATTCGAATACAGCTCCCTTGTATTCGAATACAGAGGCAAAAACAATGAAAAATCAGCATTCTGTATTCGAATACGAGGCTGTCGTAGTCGAATTCAGATGCGAATACAGTGGCAAAAATTGCAGTCCTGTATTCGAATATGACAGGGTCGTAGTCGAATACAGTGGCAAAAATTGTAGTCCTGTATTCGAATACGACAGGGTCGTAGCCGAATACAGAGGCTAAGTCAGAAGCAAAAATCCCTTATCTGTATTCGAATACAGAGGCTCGTATTCGAATACAAGTTCAAAAATTTGAATAAAACTGAAGTTTTGCAGGCTGTATTCGAATACACTCATGCCGTATTCGAATACACCTTCAAATTCAGTGAAATTTTACAGAAAACTTCAACATGTTTTCAAATTCTTTTCTTTGAACAAACCAACACAACACGAGAACAAAATCACCATTCTTTTGAAACCACAAAACTCAATATTTTTCATCATCAACAAATTTTCCAGAACACCTTCACCCATTTAAATCCTTCTCCTGTAAAAATCACCCTCAACATGATCAACATCAGATTTTTAACAACACAACAGAAAAACAGAATCATCAACACCAGAATAACCTCACTATTTTTCTTAATCCACAAAACTCAAAACATTTTTCATCAACAACAGATTTTC
Organism: Cicer cuneatum; assembly: GCA_037974295.1. Taxonomy (NCBI): domain Eukaryota; kingdom Viridiplantae; phylum Streptophyta; class Magnoliopsida; order Fabales; family Fabaceae; genus Cicer; species Cicer cuneatum. The sequence goes on along the minus strand of JBBPBO010001985.1, from coordinate 35,084,533 downwards.
CAGAAAACACTTCCACCATTTTAAATCATTTTCTTTTGAAAACCATCATCAACACCAGATTGTTTTCAACATAACAGAAACAGAATACCAACACCAGAACATCATCACAATTTTGCTTAAACCATCAAAACAGAATGTCAATCACCAAAATAGTACAGACATTTTTCAACGTTTACATTTTGATCATTTCTCAAAACAACATGCAAAGTATTTTCCAGTATTCTTACACAACCAAAACAACATGCAAAGCATTTTCCAGTATTCCCACACAACCAAAACAACAATGTTATATCAGCCAAAACAGCAACATCACAGAATCATCAAACATCAACAGGATGCATTTTATAACAACATGCACAATAGTTTCGTTTTTTCAAACCAGAAACTAAAATATTATCACACATCAAACATGCATTTACAGCCCTAAAATGGAAACTAGAAAGTGGAAGGTGCCCCTTACCTTTGTTACGTTTCTGCTCCCGTTCACGTTTTCGCGACAAAAATCGGCGAAGTTTCCGTTTGCGTTTGCCGCTACCAAAGTTAGTTCTCTAGCTCCGTAATGAGGAGAGGAACAACTTTTATTCTGGGCACTTGGTGGTTTGGTGCTTGGATTTCCAAGTAATCTCACTTTTGAGCAACTTTTTTTTTTCTATTAACGTGAAACAGAATGGGAAGAGGAAGAAGGAGGACACTGTTTCATGCAGTAAGGGAGGAGGAAATGTGTTTGTTTTCTGCCTTTGTTCTTGCCACTCCCTCATATATATAGGCACATATATGTGCCACCTCATCCATCAATAACATTATAATATTGTTTGACCCTCCAGCACTTAACCAGTTTCGTCGCAATTAGCAGATAACATCTTAATTAATTGCCCGATAATTTAATTACTCTTAATTAAATTTAGTTTATCCTTCATCCAATAATTTTAATTCAACCTCCAAAATAAATATTTATATATATATTTTTACACAAAATATACATATATTAAATATTTTACAATTATTCCCCAAAATACACTTAATATTAAATCCATAATTTAATTTTAAATTTGAGGGTCTTACAATATCCACCTCACATCCATATCCAAACTCGCTCCACTAGTAATATTATTGTAAGTTTTAAATTCTATATGAATGCAAATATTAAATATATTTAATATTTTTCTAAATATTATAACTTAAAATCTCATCTCTATAAAAAATATTTTTTTAATTTTATTATTATCTAACAATAATTATTTTATTATATTAATTATAATATATATGATTTTTAAATTTATATTATATATATATGAATGAGTGCGGCTGTGGGCGGAAAATTCGAACCCGTTGCAGGCGAAGATAAGGGTCTAAATTTTACACCCGCTAAAAACGGAGGCGGGTGTAGATTTTTCCGATTAGTCATATGCGGAAGGCAAAATCTGTCCCCATTCTACCCCGTTGCCATGTCTAATTATATATTAGATTTTGAATTTTATAATAGACTGCATACTAAAATTAGATTTTAAATATTTTGACAGACTATATATAAATCGTGAAGTTAAACCTCGCTTATTTCCACCATTTGCATGCATGGTTGAGATAATGAGACTAGTATTATGTGGTGGTTAGAGCTTTGAATTATTAATGTTAATAATGTCTATGAAAAAGGTGCATTTTTAAAATAATCAAAATCTCATTATCTTAACCAAATTTCAATCTTTGGCCATTATTTGTTCCGCTTGTTAGGTATAACTCGATGCTTTAGTTGAATCAAATGAGAGGAATTATCGTTAAGAATACTTTTTTGTTTTTGTTTAAATGTGGTAAGAATGCTTTATGGAAGAATCAATCAAAGATTCAAAGTATATGCAAAAATTATGCATGATATTATGTTATTCCCTTTAGTCCAATTTTTATAAAAATCATTGGCATAGTTACTTTTGAAATTCCGCAATTTAATTTTAACTAATAATAGTTTTTTGTTTTTTTTTACGAGATTCTTTAAGTTTTAAAATGTTAATAAAAGGTATATTTTTTACATAAATTCAAAAATTTATTATCATTTTTAAATAATTTTTAAAAATTATCATCATTTTAAAAAATTTAGAAAATTCATCAAATTCAAAAACTCAAATCTCCATCAATAATAACATCAAATCCCAAAATAAAAAAATTCACATTTAAATATTTGATGTACAAATCACAAAGAGAAGAACTTATGCTTTTTTCTTCTCTTCTCCATATAAGTTGAATATTAAATAAAAACATATTAGCTAAGATCACTTCAAATATAATATTATATATATATATATATATATATATATATATATATATATATATCCGTGCGAATCGAACTCAATACTTATGAGATAAGTACCACCGTCCATTCATTCAAACTACCAATTGAGCTACTAACCACTGATATTTGAATTCCAACATATAGGCTATGGTTCCCAATACCGTACACCGCACATAAGCTTTTCTTCCTATCTGAGAAGCTTCAAGGCAAAAAGAGTACCGGGTTGATGAAGAACCACAAGTCAACGAGTTCTCGTTGCTTATCTTCTTTTCATCATGTGTTTTCAAGATTGTTGTTGAGAGACCCTTTATTGCTATAGATATAGGTATTCCTAAGCCCTCAAATTTGATAAATTAAATATGTTGTAGATCATAAAGTTGTCAAGATTTAAGTTTGTTCTTGATGCTTATATACATGCTCATATACTTATTTGGTTTCCGCATAAAGCATGATTATATTTGTTTTGAAAGATAATTTGTAAATTAATTCTAACAAGATAATTTGAATCTCAAAATCTTTTGTCCCAATTTGGTGGTATATCAAATAAAATTTGAAAAAAATAAAAAATATAAAGATTTGATTATTTAAATTTTGAGAAATATGAGTTCTAAAATTTTACTTTATTGTTTATTTACAAACATATAAAGATTTCTTTCCTTTATTTAAGAAAACATATTTACTTTAGAATTATTTATTTATTTAAAACATCATTTGAAACATACGTGAATTATTTTGATATGAGTATAATTTTGGGTATATAAATATTCAATTTTTATTTAATTTAAAATTGAATATTTTGAGTATATTGTTATTCAGTCTTCAACAATAATGATATTTCTTTTAATTATTAGTTTATAGGAAATATTCATGCTATTTTTTTTTGTTTCCTTATGAGTTTGTACTCACGTCGTGGGATGTCAATTAATCTAATCACTATCCTGCGAAATTATAAAGAGATTTTTCCTATTTTTGTGAGTAGTGTGTTGTAAATTTAAGAGCTTTTTCATTTTATTTAATAAATTATCTAGTATGTTTTGATTGAATTGGTTAAAACAGTAAGTTGCACAAATCAATCTTTGTTGCGTATGCTTTATTCAATCCAAATTATAAGAGATGTAACTTATAATTATTAATGCGAGTTGTTGTCAACCTAAAGGAAGGGACAACTTGGTCGGAATGTTACAAAAATTGTAATATATTAAATTGCCTAGTAATTTTGCTTGAATAAATTGAAACAAAAAATTGTACAAAACAACCTATGCTGTCTAGATTTGATTCAATGAAAATTATAAAAGATGAATAAATTGAAACAACAAATTGCACAAAATAACCTATGTTGTGTAGATTTGATTCAATATAAATTACAAAACATGTAGTATAGAATTGTTCATGCGAAATGTTATACTCGATCAAAAGACATACATAAATTGACCGAATAATTCAATACATGTGACGATAAATATGTGGTAATTATTAAGTTTTTCATGTTAGTAATGAGCATGTCAAAAGAAACCAATTATTTGGTATAACTTATTTCCAATATTTGATTATTACGTTGAGAGTACTACTTGCAGTTAATTTATGCCGTCAAAAGATTGCGAATTGATGGTGTGCTTGATATTTTGTTTGGTTCTTTTAATTTACAAATAAAGATAAATTGTTCATTTCTCTATAATTAATTTTTGATTTGCATTCTAGTGTTGTGTGTAATTAATTATTTAAATTATTTGACCGATATTAATTCACACATATGATGGTAAATAAGTAACGATTATAAGGATTTGTTGTTTAAAAATATTAATTGTTAATATTTGATCTTTGTAACAAAATACCACTAGTAATTAATGTTATTTCTAAAGAATTAATATTAATGTTGCATTAAGTATTTTGGTGAGCACATTTTACTTTTGTTCACTTTAAATTAATTTAGTTTATGTATCTACTTTTATTTTTTTATTTCTTAAATGTGACACTACAAGAAAAAAAAATAAATTACAGCGGTTTTTAATGTCCTTTGCGGCGGTTACAACCGCCTCCAATGTGAGTGTGCAACAGTTCGTCAACTGTCGCAGATTCGTGCGTCGCGAGGCGTTTTTGCGACGGTTTTGAAAACCGTCGTTTCAACCGCCTCAATATTTCTTTTTTGCGACGATTCAAACCGTCGCAAACCACGTTAATTTTTTTTTGAAATTTCGCGACAGTTATCAACCGTCACTATATTCATTTTGAACAATTTAATCCAAAACATTGCGACAGTTATCAACCGTCGCAATCCTAATAATTTAAATTAAAAAATTATTATACAATATTTTCTGATTTTTTATTAAATAAAATAAAAAATATTTATAAATTAATATCATCCACATAATTTAAATAAACAATTAAATAACTATTGTAGCTAAATTCAATTTATATAATTTTTTCAAAATAAATAACACAAATTCATACATTGAACTTAACTAAAATAATAAATAACTCCATGAAAGATAAACATACACAAATATTCAAAACACAAATATTCATACACAAATATTCAAAACATTAATGGAGTGGCTAAACATACAAAACATCTCCATGAAAGATAAAAGTTTATGAAAATATCTAATCAGTCCCTAACGATGTTGCTCCACGATCATCAGGTTGGTGGCTAGAAATAGATGAACGTCTACCATCTATTAGCGATTCTATGTCTGTTGCTTGGAAAAAAAAATTAAATTAATCTCATTGAATCTTGATAAACATTGTCAAATACTAATTAACTAAATTTCTCATATAGCAAACATTAATTGTTACACAATTAAAATTTTTAACCAAAGACAAACAGTTCTATCTCATGGGATTTTATAAACAGGTTTCCTAAGAAAATAATTTTACCTTTTTTTCTCTAGAATTTTGCATTTGCAACAAGAAAGCAATTTGCTCCTTCAACATATCAAATTCAGAATCCCTTTTCTTAAGCATATCAATTTCAGCTTGCATTTTCTCCATCTTGTCATTAGCTTCAGAGGATGACATTGATCTTACAAAGTGAGAAGTAGATGTAGTGATTTGAGACGGTGTTATTCCAAGTCCCATACAACGAACATATCCTGGATGTTCTTTTCCAAACACATTAACAAATGCTTCATTTGAAGAATGAGTCTTCCCAATTTCAGATTGCAATTGTTCCTGCACAAGCAAAGGAAGCAAACTAAATTCCTCTATATAACATAAAGACCTAGAATTCTCAACCATTTCAACAGAAAAACGCCATGTAGTACATTCAAATATATGTTGCAAAAGAACAATCAATTTGATATCATCTAAGACAATAAATAGATGAACTATATTGGTACAAGCACCAAAACTAACTACATCCAACCATAATGCACCAAATCAAGCCTATGTAACATTGAATCAAGCACACCATGATCATATTCAATTGATGTGTGTGGCTTCATAATCCATGACTTATCCATTGCTTCAAAGAAGAAACACATAATGTTATTTTGACACATAAAGAAGATAAACCTTTACTTAATTCATAAAGTAGATTCACAAAACATAAGAATATTATGTGTTGTAAAACAAGTACTAGTATTAGGGTGTGTAAGAATTGGAGAAGACAAAATTATTGATAAATTTTTTTGATAAAATGAATTATTGATATAATGGTAGTATCAATAAAATACATCTAGTTCATTTGATAAAATAGATTCCAAAGAATAAAGTTGGATAAATAAAGAATAAATAAAGTTGGATAAATAAAATACCTGTAGTTCTGCCTTTACAACAACCCGTTATTACGACAAAGCTCCTCTTGATGAGTATGGTCTTCAGAGAGATCCAAAATGGAGTCACGTTAAAGATGTTCACAAAGCCGTGAGCTTATGCAAGAAATCTCTACTCAATGGTGAACCTATTACCCAAAAAAGTTAGCCTTTACAATGAAATATTATTAAAAAATATGTTGGTGTAACAGGGTGTTACAACTTTAAATAGTATCCCAATAAAACTATCTTTTTGTTACGGCTTATACTATCTTTTTGTTATTGGTTGGAGTAACAGGGTGTTACAACTTTAAATAGTATCCCAATAAAACTGTATGTCGAGCTCAACTTCTAATTTTAAGAACATGTTTTATTTTTTTTCTACAAAATTCAAGTTTTAGTCTTATTGATATAAATATTTTTTAAAAATTAGAATTTGAGTTTTAAAAAATAAAAAGTTACTTCCAATTTTATCATTAGACCATTATAAGACATATAATAACTTGTGAACGTCGATAATAGATATCTTGTATTTTAAAGTTCTTAAAATTTTGGAATCCTGTGTAGGTTGTATGGACAATGGCCCAGTGTTGCACCTCAGCAATTGAGTTTAAGGGAGGATTTTGTTAGATCATTTGACTATCATGGGTTGGGTCTGCTATTGTAAATGGGTTTGGGCCTCTTTGCACTAGTTAATTTATGTTTTGAGTTAGTATATTGGAATTAATTTAATGATAGATTCTTTTTTCACTTTTTAATTTTTAAAAGCCTATAAAATACATTTTTAGGATTGATTAATCCAAATAACATTTGAGATGAGAGAAGGAACTCTCAACTTGATTAGTTGGTATTCTTGGTGTATAAAGCACTCTTTGCTGATAACAGAATATACAAATTCATGTAGCATATAAAGCTTAATCCCTAACAGGGCTAACTTGGTGCTGGGGTGTTGTAAAATATGTTATGTTAAGAAAATGCTCTTACAATGAATACAATGCCTTTAATAAAAAAAAAACCAGCTACAAGATCAGGATTATGTAATAATAATTACTAGTCATACTGATGAAACCTTGCATCTCAATTTTGAAAATTGCTTACCAATCGTCCACCTGCAATTATGACAGTAATGGCAACTGCTACCTTAACAGCTGCCAGTCCAAGAGCTTCAGCAATGGCTTGAAAACCAACCTGAAAACAGAGACTGTTTCTTTTATGCATATCAAACTAAATCATTGAATTTTTCATGTCATATATTGTCTCATTCTTCACAGAGGTCCATGCAACTTAATTGTATCAATAATAGCTGAACCTCAGGACAGCAACATTGTCTACCTATCAGAAATAAGTACTTTAAATTAAAAGGGAGTGTCTAGAAAAATGTTAACCCTCCTTTGGAAGAATAATGTGAAATAAGATGTATGAGTATTAGCAAGACTACGACAGCCAAATCCTGAATAGAAACAAAGAAGAGTAAAATCAGTTTTAAGTCGAGATACTGCAACGTCAATTAAAAAAAGATATGAAAGGCATTTAGAGCTAATAAAAAACAGGCAAAATCTGAAATCTCAAATTCACTCAATTGATTAGATAGAGAAAAAAAGTGCAAGATGCTTGTTGAGGATCTCGACAGAATCATAGCTATTAATCTTGGATAGCCGCGTGTAGCGGCTTACCAAAAAACACTAAAAGCAGGATAGCGGGATGATTGCTATTTAAAAAAAAAAACTTAACCGATTAAATAATCAACATTATCTGCATATTAATGCTGAAAAATTAAGCAAGGCTTTGGAGTGCAGAATGGCCCAACGCCCCTCTATAACCTAAGAAACAACAAAATTGTAGCCTCCAATTCTCTCATAACATGGTACTATCATGAGAATGACAGAATCAATATATATGCTAGACTATACAAACTGCAAAGTGCAATCATAATGATATGATTACTCATATAACCTCTCCTGCAACTATCAGAGATCCTGTTTAGCTTATCCTCTTAACAGAGCCACCCACTTGATTTGAACCAATCAAAATTCAATATGACATGTAAATAACTAGAATCTCATGTCAAAAGAGTTAATCTTAATTCCAGGGATCCATTGCAATCAGCTAAGAATGTGCAATTTGGACAATCTTGCATGATTTAGGTAAGCTTGATATTCTGCTATATGCATGTATGGAATCACAGTGAATTTGCAAAAATCACGGTTACACATTGTAATTTTATTGTGAGGGCTTATATCAGTATGGAAGATGAAATTTGATTTTCAGACAGTAACAACACAATGGCTTGACGTAATATTTATTAATAGTTTATTATTCTATTTTAAAGCCATAGATTCACCATAACTAATTCCAGTTTATTGCTGAAATGAATTAGAGGATCAATTGACAGTATGAATTTCTGTGAAACTAGAAAATTAAAATATGTGCTTATCATTTATAGATTGTGTAATAATTCATTTTCATCAAAGAAAATTAATTTCAGTAACCTTGACAATCACAAGCTTTTAGCAGTCAAGCATCGCTCTGCTCTTTGATAGTGTTAGACAGCTTCTGCAAGTTAAAGAAGGTAGAAAATGCAAATTCATTATGGCCTATGTATCACGAACCAAGATGTATGTAATCTAGCTCATTAATCTTAAAATTTTGTTTATTTTCCTAATTTAGTGAATATTATATTCTATTTTGTTTTGATTGACAAAATTCTCATCTCATAGATTGTTTAAACTCAGCATATAGAAATTTTCAAACAAACAACATATATACATCAACATTTTTGGACAAACAGCATATAGAAATTTTCAAACAAACAACATATATACATCAACATTTTTGGACATCAACATTTTCAAACAAACAACATATATACATCAACCACAAGATTCACAACAACCATACTTAAATTAACCTCTAAAGCACTAACAATGTACCATAATCATAAACCTTAGGAGCTGTAAACACCAAACAAACAACAAGTATGCCCTACCACAACAATGAATGCATATGAAATCAAAGCAATAGGGTTCGAGCTAGGGTTCGAACTCAAGTGAAGGGACAAATAGTTAAAGGAAGAACATCAAGATAAGAGACGAAGGGAGGCCGCAAAGCACTTACCTTATATAGCACAGCAAGATAAGAGAAGAAGGGAGGCCGCAAACAGAGACGAAGGGATGAAAGAGCAAACAGAGATGGAAGTTAGTGTCGCGTCTTTGGGGAAAACGAAATGGAGGAGGGAAGGTTTAGTGTCGCGTTTTTGGGGAAAAAGAAATGGAGGAGGGAATGTTTACTCGCGTCTCTGGGGAAAACAAATGGAGGAGGGAAAACGAAATGGCTGAAACACGATGTGGAGGGATAATGTGTTTTGGGGCGGCGGCGGTTGACAAAAACCGCTGCAAGAACCGTCGCAATCTCTTGATTAGGGCGGTTGTGCAGGAACCATCCCAAGCCAAGTGTCGCAAATCTGTAATTTTCTTGTAGTGTTATTACTTTTAAGATAAAAAAAGGACATCAATATTGTTCTTGGATCTAGTTGGATAACTCTAATACTCTCAAAATTTAGTATTTCTAAAGTAAGAATTAAGTGTGGAAAGTGAATTTTCTCCAAAATATATAAGTAAGTTTAATCACATAGAGGCAGAGGAAAATTCAATCTATTAGAGGTAGGGTATACATATTTAACCAATTAGTCTGTTTTACTAGAGGAAGAGGCATACATAAATTCCAATATTACTCCTTTATAAATTGAATTTTTAATTTTTTATTTATAAACTTAAATCTATCTTTAGCAAGGGGTTTTGTAGAAATATCTGCCCACTAATGATCAATATCAATAAATTTAATGTCTAAAATATCCTTCTGGACATAATCTCTTATAAAGTGATGTTTAATTGCTATATGTTTTGCCTTTGAATGTAAAATAATATTTTTGGTTAAATATATAGCAGAAGTGTTATCACAGAAGATAGAAATCTTATTCTCATTTATTTTGTAGTCTTCTGGTTGATGTTTGATCCACAACAATTAAGTGTTGCAGTTGTCTGCTGAAATATATTATGCTTTTGCAGTAGATAAAGCAATGATTCCTTGTCTTTAGCTTGACCAGGAGATAAGATTCTCATTATGGAATGTATAACTTCAAGTGGTGCTTTTCCTTTCTAGCTTATCTCCAACGTAGTCAACATCACATAAACCTACTAACCAGTACTCAAAGGGTGGCTTATAAGATATGTTGGAACCAAGTTGGTTCTAAGTACTTAGGATTTTGATGTTTACAAAAGCACTCCATGTAATCTTATTTTGTACCTTGAATTATTAAATTAAATGCCACCAGAAGCTAAAGTAATCAAAGCAGAAGATCAAAAGGTTCCAGAGATTGAATCCTGAAGGTACCAGAAGATACTCCAGGTGTCAAAAGACCACCAGAAGGTATCTTTGCTGGCCCAGATCAGAAGGAAACCTGGACCAGACCAGAAGAAAGCCTGCAAGAGGAAGACTTTATTCAGACCAGAATGAACCAAATGTCAGATTTATTCCAGAAGTTATTTTGACAAGAAGATGGCCAGGTAGTGAAATAATAAACAGCCCAGACTTGATCCAGACTTAATCAGAGGATAAGTAAAAGGGTCCACAACAAAGGAATTAATCCAGATTTGACCCAGACCAGAAGATAGCATGGTTCAAGGTATGAAACTAAGTCCATACCAGAAGAAATGATCTCCAGAACTGATCCAAAACAGAAGGTAAAATGTCCAGACTGAAATATTATTTGTCCAGATTTTATTTCAGTTGAATCCAGACCAAGTCCAGAATTGGTCTAGATTAGATGGAAGATTTTTAGATCAATGGTTCAGATTTAAGTATTTGGCCCAGTGTTGGCCGAAATCAGAAGGTCAGGATGTGTGGTCCAACAATGTATGAGATCAGAGGATCACATCAAATCAGTTTGCAAGTCTAGGATGGCCGAGATCATAAGATCAAAAAGTGTGGTCCACGGTTGGCCGAAATCAGAGGATCACAGCAGATCACTTAGTAAGGTCCAGATGTGGACCAGCGCAGAAGATCAAACGGTCCAGATTTAATCATGAGGATTAACGATGGAGATTTTAACTTATTTTGATCAAAGTATTAAGAAGATTTGTTACACAAATAAAATGAAGTATTGTGGAATTCAGGAGCTGTTGGCGGGAAGAAACTAAAGACATGATTGGCCAGTTATTTTTGAAAGAAAATTTGAAGCTTAAAAAAAAGATATGTTTTTTTATTTAAATGAAGCCCAATTGGTCAAGATATTTTTGCAAGAGAATCCAGCAAGATTCAGCTCAAAATTAAGCTTGGAAGAGGCCTTAATTCGCATCTATAAAAGGAGGCTCAATGCAGAATACTTAGCATAAAAAATTACAAAAGAGTCATACACTTCTAAAGCAAACACTCAAGTTTTCAGTGAGGTTAATTGTGAGTTCCAGCTTTCAAGAAGCAAGCACTCGTGTTATTTTCTTTCCCTTGTGTTAGATCTAAGTTGTTGAAGTAGAGTCTACAATCTGAGGGAGTCAGAAGGGGTAGCAGATTACTTGGCAATTAGATTCAAGGCGTTGTAATTCCTTCTACAATGTGGGGTTGTCAGATTGGCAAGAGAAGACTTGACTTAGGAAGTCAAGGTGCTGTATTCCTCAAGAGTCTAGGATTGTTAGACTGTTTGAGAAGACTGACTTGGAGGGTCAGTGGAACTGTTGTAATTCAAGGTTTGAATTAGTGAAATCCTTCAAGGTGAAGGAACTGGACGTAGCCTCGTTAACGGTGAACCAGTATAAAAATTATGTGTTTTATTTTTACTTTATATCCGCTGCTAACTCTGTTTTTATTCATACATCAAGTTTTGTTTGAAAAGTGTAAAAACAGGAAAAGTATTCCAGTTAGTCAAACACAATTTAACCCCCCTTCTCGTGTTTGCACTTTCAATTGGCATCAGAGCTCGGTCTCATGGCTGAGCACTTAACAGTGTTTGAGGAAAGGTCCAAGGGGTTCAACATGGAAGAATCCAGAGATGAACTGGGAGGCAACATCAACAGACCACCACTGTTCAATGGAGAAAGGTTTGAGTATTGGAAGGACAGAATCAGAAGTTTCTTCATATCTCAAGATCCTGAATTATGGAAGATGGTAGTCAAAGGATACACTGCACCTACTGATCCAGAAGATCCAACTAAAGAACTAAACATGGATGATATGAAACCAGACCAGAGCAGATTATACAACCTTCATCACAAGTCTAGAAACATCGTGATCAGTGCCATCACATTCAAGGAATTTGACAGATGCACAGATAAAGAAACAGCAAAGAACATATTCGACAGTCTGGTTCTAACCTATGAAGGAAGCCAGCAGGTTCAAGAAGCAAGGGCTAGCATACTGGTCAAACAGTATGAGATGTTCAAGATGGAAGATAAAAACAGGAAAAGTATTCAAGTTAGTCAAACACAATTCAACCCCCCCTTCTCGTGTTTGCACCTTCAAGATAGACCAAGATTAGTAGTACTTGGAGTTGCTAGAATATCACTAGAAGGGGGGGTTGAATAGAGATATTCGAGGTTTTAAAAATTCTGTTTTAGTTTTAAACTACTGTCCTCTTTCAGAGGATGATTATCAGATGTTGAAAAGTAGAGAGAATAATGACACACGAATTTTAATACTGGTTCACCCAATGAAGGCTACATCCAGTCCTCACACACTTGTGAGTTTTTACTAAGTATCAAAAGCTATCAGCCTCTCACTGAGGTTGATTACAAATCGTGTATTCGATAGCTTCACCAAGCTTACAATTCTTTCCTTCTGATTTCTCTCAAGTGTTACTCACTTGAAGTTCTAAAGATGATATGAAGTAGTTTGATAGGAATTACTTTCTACAAAGATGAAACAAATATCTAGTGTAAGATTATAGAAAGCTTGAAAGGAGATTGATAATACTCTTGATAGCCTCTTGATATTTTCTTGTTTGCTCGTGTAGTTGTGTGTGTTGCTGAAGAAGAGGAACCTTCCTTTTATAGAGAGAAGGAAACTTTCTCTTCAAGAAAATTTTCCTTTCTGACCGTTTTTCCAAGTTGTAATGATCCTTAGTTTTGTTTTGAATTTACAGCCTTGCCATTCTGTCCTTTTACAGCCTGGCACTTGGAAGGTTACTTCTTTACATAGCTTTCCTGGAGGTTAGATCATTCCATACGTTTTGACAACTAGCAAGTGCTCTTTTCTGGTTCCAAGACACGACCCTTCTCTGTTCGCGAATGATGCAGCTTTCGATTCTTTGGAATTGTTAGTTGTTCTTAATGTAAGAGGATGAAGAAGCAGCTAGAGTTTATCCTCTGGTAATTTCCTTTTGGTGTCTGAAGTTCACCTTATGGTATTCGTCTTCTGATGTTTAACTTCTGGTGTTTCATCTTCTGATGTTTACCTTCTAGAGTTCATCTTCTGATATTTATCTTCTGGTGTGTATCTTCTGGTATTCATCTTCTGATGTTTATCTTCAGGTTTTTAACTTCTGGTATTCATCTTCTGATGTTTATCATGTGAAGTTCATCTTCTGATTTTTATCCTCTGATGTTCATGTTTTTATCCTCTGATTTATTTCTTCTGAAATTCATCTTCTGATGTATATCTTCTGATATTCATTTCTGATGTTCATCTTCTGATGTCGGCCGACCTGGACTAGCAAACTGGTCTGCTGTGATCCTCTGATCTCGGCCAATGCTGGACCATACATTCTGACCTTCTGATTTCGGCCAACACTGGGCCATGGTATGATCTTCTGATCACGGTCTACACTGGACCATTTCTGAACTGGGTCTGGATTGAACTGAAATTAAATCTAGACAAATGATATTTCAATTTGGACATTTTACCTTCTGATTTGGATCAGGTCTGGATCATATCTGGACATCATTTCTTCTGGTCTAGACTTAGTTTCATACCCTGAACCCTGCTATCTTCTGGTCTGAGTCAAATCTGGATTGATTCTTTTTGTTCTGGACCCATTAATTTATCCTCTAATTAAGTATGGATCAAGTCTGGGCTGTTTATCATTTCACTGCCAGGCCATCTTCTGGTCAGAATAACTTCTAGACTAAGTGTAACTTAAGATTCCTTCTAGTCTGGATCAAGTCTCCCTCTGGCAGGCTTCCTTCTGGTCTGGTCCGGTCCATGTCTCCTTTTGACTTTGCTTCCTTTTGATATGGGCCAACAAAGATATCCTCTAGTAATTTCAGGATGCATCCTCTGGTACCTTCTGGATGCATTATTTGGTGTCTTCAACTTTCAGGTTTTCTGCTTCTGGAATTTAACGGCTTTGTTTCCTGAATGCATTCATTCTTTTGGACAGGAGGTTGCGATCTTTGGATCCTGTTCCTTTCTTAGTACAATACTTAAATGCACGCATTAGTGTAATCATAATCTTAAGATAATTTTGTTATCATTAAAAAGATTTTTTCTCAACAGTACCTTTTAGATATCTAAAGTTCATTTTAACAATAGTTAAATGGGATTCCTTAAGGTCAGACTGAAATCTTGCACATACAGACAGACTAAATAGAATGTTAGGTCTAGAAGAAGTACTTTAGTAGAGGAGAGAACCAATTGTCCCTTTGTATACCTTTTGATCCACCTTTTTTTCCTAATTCATCATTATTAAGAAAATATGTGGGATGCATAGGTGTAAGCATTGGTTTGTATTCGTTCATCTTAAACTTATGAAGAAGTTCTCTTTCATATTTGGTCTGATGGATGTATAATCCTTTTGAGCTTCGATGAATTTGGATTCCAAGAAAAAATTTAAGTTCTTCCATCATGCTTATCTCAAATTTATTCTACATTAACTTAGAAAACTTTTGATAGAACTTAGCATTAGTAGAACCAACAATTATATTATATCATCAACATATACTTGGACAATGAGAAAGACATTCTTAGATGATTTTCTAAATAAAGTAATGTCAAATTGGCCTTTTTCAAAATCACTTTCAAGAGAAAACTACTTAGTCTATCATACCAAGCTCTTGGAGCGTGTTTTAGACCATATATAGATTTTTTCAATTAAAAAACATGGTTTGGAAATTTATTATCTTCAAAGCCAGAAAATTATTTAGCACACAGTTCTTCATTTATATAACAATTCATAAATGCACTTTTCACATCCATTTGATATAAAATAAATTTATTAAAAGCTGTAAATGAAAGTAAAATTTTGATTGCCTATAACATTGCCTCAGGGGCAAAAGTTTCAATGTAATCAATACCTTTCAACTGATATAGCCTTGAGCTACAACTCTTGCTTTATTCTTTACCATTTCACCATTCTCATTCAACTGGTTTTTGAAATCCTACTTGGGTACAAGTTTCCGTACATAATTCCTCTTGAATTGGTTTATTAATTATAGGTTCAATTTCAGGAAAAAGTCTAAACATTGATGTTTCTTTAAATGTAGCTCTGACTTTCGAAACATTCCAAATTTGGAAACTTTTGAAACTTTCTAGATTTGGAAACTTTCGAAACCTTCCAAATTTTTGAAATGTAATCCTTATTTCGAAAATTTGAAACTTCCAAAAGTTTCAAAAATTTGAAATTTCAGAAACTATCCATTTTGAAACTTATTATAAATGGGTAAAAGGGTAAAATTGTCTTTTCATATGTCTTGAGGGGGTGGTAGGTACAATTGTGGAGGTGTTCGGTAGAAATCTCCCATTTTTCCCACATGGCTACGCGGCCCAATTTAACAACTCAATTCAACCTTGTAGATTTGGATAGGTTTGGATAAATGTTTGGCTTTGTGAAGAATTTCAAAGAGTATTTTGAAAAAGAATTTCAAAATTCACAGATTTGTAAATAAATAGATTTTGGGCAATTTATTATTTTACTTCAGCACTTATAACATAGTTTTCGCTATTCATCTTTTTTTTTTTTTTTTTTTTTTTTTTTCTCTCTTATAGAGAGAGTACACAACACATATATTCTGTTTTCATTCAAATCCTCTTTTCCTCCATAAGTCTTCTAACAAATAAATCCATAGACGAGCACAAAATCTCCCGTACAAAATCAATAGAACCGATATGTTTTAACTCTCACTGTGAGCCATCATTGCACCAAATCCACTAGAAAAGAGTAGCATCTACACGTTCATAGCTCCAAGTTTCAACTAAACCTCTTCCGAGCTTTTTCTTGACCACCATGAATGCTGCTTTGTTAAAACTGAACACCATTTTGGGATTCGTCTTACGAAATAATGTGGTCTCAATAGGGCAATTCTCAACTACTCTTATGGTGTCCATCAACTATGTGGATATTTGATTCTATGCCGACAAATAATTAATTAATCTTTTAAATTAATTCTATTTAGAAATGTTAAATATAAAGTGAGTTATATTTGAATATACTTGGAAAAGATTCAAGAAAATCTAAAATGAGATTTAATTTAAATTTATAATTGAAGAAAATCTAAAATTTGATTTAATTCAGATTTATAATTGAAGAAAATTTAAAATAAGATTTGATTTAGATTTATAATTGAAGATAATATAAAATAAGATTTAATTTAAATTTATAATTGAAGAAAATCTTTGACCAAGTTGAAAAGAAGATTTGAAGATGATTTGATCAAGATTTGAAGAAGATCTGATCAAGATTTATCTACAACAAAATATGAACAAAATCAATGTGACGAATTTACAAACTCAATCTGAACAAAATACGAACAAAATCAATCTAAAGAATTTAAAAACTCAATCTGAATAAGATTCAATTCAGAATTAAACAAGGACAACATTGAAGCCTACTTTTAACAAATAGATACTCAAGACTGAAGAAGAAGACCATCGATAGTGGTTTAGTTCCTTATTCAATATGGGGTTGTCAGGTTGTTAGCAGAAGACTTGGCTTGTAGGATCAAGGTGGTGTTGTTCCTCAAAAGTCTGGGGTTGTCAGGTTGCTTGGAGAGTCATGTGTTTTGTAATTCAAGGTATTTGAATTAGTGGATTAAAGCCTTCTGAATGAGGGGACTAGATGTAGCCAAGTTAGTGGTGAACCAAGATAAATTTATATGTCCAATTATTTATGCTTTCATTGTTTGATGCTTCTAAACCCAATTGCTTCTTATCTAAGTAATTCATAAAAACCAACCAACCTTCATAAATTAGCAAAAAGTTATCAACGTTGGTAAACACAATCCAACCCCCTTATCGTGTTTGCACCTTCAGTTGTGACATTGACCAATTCAACTCCGAGTGAAAAGTTGAAAATGTCAATAGTTAAAGGGAACATGTTGAATGAAGAAGATCGAAGAAAGAAACGTGGTTTGATTGGTTCTTCCTCAAAGTTAGAAGCACTAGTTACAAAGTCATGGGGAGAAGTCAATCTAGACACTTCCATAGACACGACAACTCTGAAAGTCGTAGCAAGTCAAGAAGCAAGTGGAGGACTAGAAAAGAAGTGATATGATATAATTTTGGAAAATCTTGTCATATAAAAAGAAACTGCAGGTTCCTTCAAAGAAATCAGTCTAAGGAAAAAGATGAAGACAAAGAGAAGAAAAATGATAAAGATACAACAACAGTTGCATCTGTTAGTGATGTCTACATTGTTTGTGATGATAATTTCATAAACCTTGCATGCTAGGATTCAACTTAGATTATTGATTCGGGTGCCTCATATCATGTTACTCCTAGGCGTGATTTCTTCTTGTAACGCCCCGAACATTGAATCCAAAGAATTACCTAAACATTTATTCATTTAAATAATTAGTAACAACCTCATTTATTTAATATTATTAAGAAAATATTTATTTGGAAGCTATACCAAAGTTAAAGCAATTATTCCTAACGGAAAGGAATCCACTTCCGTATTTCTAGTGCATTTTAAAAGTTGATGATAAAACATTAAAAATAAACATAAAAATATCGCGGAAATTCTACTATTACAAAATTGTCTTAACAAAAAACTATTTTTACCCCATGTTCGCCGCACATCAATATTCATCAACTAGTCTTGAATTTCCTCGAACTCATTAGTACCAAAATCAAACCAAAGCTAAACATATGGAAAAATAACACAAAATATATAAATGTAAAACTTCCAATTTAAAAGAAAAGAAATGAAAATTTGTAAATCGTATAACACTCACATATGTACTTATGCGTAATACATGCTTTCTAAAACTATATGATCCGGATATAAACCTGCCACTAAGGCAACTCCCACGAAGATGCATATGCCATGATGATATATTATCAAAAAGCTATATTCCCACACAATCCACTAAGAATGATCTCATATGTATTCAAAAATCACTTTTTAAAATCACCATCTTATTCACATGTCACTAAGATCACATACCACACATCCTTATCATGAGTATCACATATACATAGACAAATAATCATAAAAATTATAATTTTTATCACATACACATAAAAATCGAACTTGATATCATTACACCATAAAAATTATAACTTTAACATATATAACAAGAAAATTCAAAATCATTCTCATATACATCATCAAAGTTAAAACTTTATCACGTATAACATAAAAATTCAACCTTTATTTCATATTCATCATAAAAATTAAAAATTTATCACATATAACATAAATATTCATACTTTACTCCATATTCGTCATAAAAATTAAAACTTTATCATATATAACATAAAAATTCATACTTTACTTCATATTCATTATAAAAATTAAAACTTTATCACGTATAACATAAAAATTCATACTTTACTTCATATTGGTCATAAAAATTGAAATTTTACCATATATAACATAAAAACTCATACTTCACTTCATATTCATCATAAATATTAAAACTTTATTACATATAACATAAAAATTCATACTTTAATTCATATTCATCATAAAAATTAAAACTTTATCACATATAGCATAAAAATTCATACTTTAATTCATATTCATCATAAAAATTAAAACTTTATCACATATAGCATAAAAATTCAAACTTTATTTCATATTCATCATAAAAATTAAAACTTTATCACATATAGCTTAAAGGTTCATACTTTACTTCTTAAAAATCGTATATTACATATCGAACTCAACGTAAATGATTGGGTTTTATTATTTTTATCAATTAGTGTACATTTATTCCTTTTAAAAGGATAACAATCACATATATTAATTTCATGCCATGTAACCAACGGTCTAACTATAATTTGTGTGGGGAAAAACCCTTACCTTGACTGCTTTTGTTCCTAACACAAAGCTCTAAACTTTTGATGTACGGAAAGAGCAGGTGTGAAGGTGATGGTGGTTAGGGTTTTGGTATTCCTTTTTTTTTTATAGAGTCTTGTTCATAAAGGGTTTGTGAGTTAGGTTATTTTTTTTGTGTGCTTATTATTACTAAGTATGGAAAAATTGTGGACTTTAGGGAAAATTTAAAGTGGAGATTGTTGGGTAGATAGTGTTGGACCTGAATGAAG
Source organism: Cicer cuneatum (assembly GCA_037974295.1). NCBI lineage: Eukaryota > Viridiplantae > Streptophyta > Magnoliopsida > Fabales > Fabaceae > Cicer > Cicer cuneatum. The sequence continues at coordinate 35,065,030 of JBBPBO010001985.1, read as the reverse complement.
AATAGGAGGGAGAAAATATCAATTTTTTTTTGTAAAACTTGATCATAAAAAAACCAAGCCACAAACCCCTTACCCAAATTTCTAGTCATTCATATGGGTTGGGTCACACCAAGCTGTGGAACCATGTTGGTTCTAAGTACTTAGGATTTTGATGTTCACAAAAGCACTCCATGTAATCTTATTTTATACTTAGAATTATCACATTAAATGCCACCAGAAGATAATGTTTCCAGAGGCAGAAGATGAAGACACCACAGGCAGAAGATGAATTACCAGAGGATATACCTCCAGAAGACACCAGATAATGCATCCAGAAGGTACCAGAGGATGCATCCTGAAGGCACCAGAGGATACACCAGGATGTTAAAACTCCATCAGAGGATATCTTTCCTAGCCCAGATCAGAAGGAAGCAGAGTCCAGAAGAAGACTTGGACCAGACCAGAAGGAAGCCTGCCAGAGGGAGAATTGTTCTGGATCAGAAGGATTCATAAGTCAGACTTGGTCCAACAGTTATTCTGACCACAAGATAGCTTGGCAGTGGCATGATAAACAGTCCAGACTTGATCCAGACTTAACCAGAGCTTCAAATAAGTGGTCCAGAACAAATGACTTGGTCCAGATTTGGCCCAGACCAGAAGATAGCATGATTCAGAGTATGAAACTAAGTCCAGACTAGAAGAAATGATGTCCAGATTTAATCTAGACCTGATCCATATCAAAGGTAATTGTCCAGACTGAAATATCATATGTCTAGATTTAATTTCAGTTCAATCTTGACCCAGTTCAAAATTGGTCCAGATCAGAGGGAAAAGTTTCAGATCAATGGTCAAGATTTAAGTATATGGCCCAGTGTTGGTCGAGATTAGAAGATCAGACCATGGCCCAGTAATGGCCGAGATCAAAAGATCAGAACGAAGTGACTTGGTCTAGATTTGGCCCAGACCAGAAGATAGCATGATTCAGAGTATGAAACTAAGTCCAGACCAGAAGAAATGATGTCCAGATTTAATCTAGACCTGATCCATATCAAAGGTAATTGTCCAGACTGAAATATCATATGTCTAGATTTAATTTCAGTTCAATCCCGACCCAGTTCAAAATTGGTCCAAATCAGAGGGAAAAGTTTCAGATCAATGGTTAAGATTTAAGTATATGGCCCAGTGTTGGTCGAGATCAGAAGATCAGACCATGGCCCAATAATGGCCGAGATAAGAAGATCAGAACGTATGGTCCAGTATTTGCTGAGATAAGAGGATCACAGCAGATCAGATTGCAAGTCCTGAGTGGTCGAGATTAGAAGATCAGAAAGTGTAGTCCAGGGTTGGCCGAGATTAGAGGATCGCAGCAGATCAAATTGTATGGTCCAAATGTGGACGAGAGCAGAAGATCAAACGGTCCAGATTTAATCACGATGATAATCAGTGGAGACTTGATTAAATTTGATCAAAGTATTAAAAGGATTTGATACAAAAATAAATTGAAGTCTTATGGAATTTAGTATGAGATGCGCATCACCTGATGCATAAATTACTATATGTCTTGAATACACTTTTATTTCAACCTTGTGTGAGTTAGTGTTCCAAAATCCTACATAAACAAATTTTTTGGTTATTTATTGGGGAATTAGTGTTAGATCGTAATAATATATGTTATGTGTATTGTTGTTGTTTTGTATTGCTGTTTTTCTGTGTATTGTTGTTGTTTTGTTATATATTGATATAAATTTCAATTTAGTAGGATTTTGCTATCCTATTTGATATGTAAAATTACATTTTGTTAATCAGTTCATCGCTCCTCTGTTATTTGTTGGTCCTTTAGAATATGGATGGCTACCACCGAGATCGTAGTTGGGTATATGATAGACTTTATGTTCAATGAGGGGGGTTGAAAATAGCCTTCGCAAAAGGTGTTGAAGAGTTTATAACGAAGGCAATAAGTCGAAATCAGTTTGTAAAAGATGGTGGCATCAGATGTCCTTGTCACAATTGCATGTGTTGCGGTGTATTATCTGCAAGTGAAGTCAAAGTTCACTTGTATAGGTTTGGGTTCCAACCAAATTATTGGTATTGGACTGAGCATGGTGAAGAAGCCCCACAAATTGACACAGAAAATGTTCCAAGTAGTAGTGGATATATTGATAACGATGATCCATTTACCTTAATGCAACATATGGTCGATGATGCATTCGGTCCTACGTATGACTTCCAAAATTTGAGTGATGAGGGCAACGAGGAACAGATTAATGAAGAGCCCCCAAATGATGATGCTCAAGACTTTTATGATTTTTTAACTACTTCAAACAAATCCTTATATGAGGGGGCTTCTAATTCAAAACTTTCAATATGCGTGAAACTTTTAGCTTGCAAATCAAATTGGAATGTCCCGCAAAAATGTCTTGATTTCTTTGCAAGCATGCTTGTAGATGTGTGTCCTTTTAAGGATTCACTTCCAAAAAATTTTTACCAAGCGGAAAAATTGGTGTCCATGCTAGGTTTGATGTTTGAGAAAATTGATTGTTGTGTTAAAGGGTGGATGTTGTACTACAAAGATAATAGTGCAGATCTAGACTGTAGGTTTTTTCATGAACCCCAATATGTTCCTCGTAAGCCTGGGATAGGTAACCATAAAGACATTCCATTTAAGAGGATGTTCTATATGCCAATCACTCCTAGGTTAAAAAGATTGTATACATCAATGGAATTTGCTGCCCAAATGAGATGGCATCAACCTAATAGATCGAGTTCAGACATTTTACGTCATCCGTCTGATGGAGAAGCTAGGAAGCATTTTGATGCAAGGTATCCAAACTTTGCAAATGAACCAAGAAATGTAAGACTTGGTTTATGTTCTGATGGTTTCACGCCATACATTCAAGCATCTTCATCCCCATATTCTTGTTGGCTTGTTGTTGTGACCCCGTATAATCTCCCGCATGAAATGTGCATGACTAAACCATTCTTGTTTTTGACTTGTCTCATACCTGGAGCATCTAACCCAAAAGCAAACATTGATGTGTATTTACAACCGTTAATAGACGAGCTTCAACAGTTGTAGAGTGAAGGGACTTTGACTTATGATATTTCCATGAAACAAAACTTTGTAATGAGGGCAACCTTAATGAGGACAATTAACGATTTTCCTGCTTATGGCATGTTATCTGGATGGAGTACTCAAGGTAAGTTGGCATGTCCGGTGTGTATGGACGAAAATAAGGCTTTTACTTTGAAATATGGTGGCAAAAGATCATGGTTCGATTGTCACCGTCGTTTCTTAGCTCCTAATCATCCCTTTAGAAAAAGTAAAAAAGGGTTCACTAAAAATAAGGTTGTTAAGGATAAACCTCCTCCAATATTGACCGGTGAAGAAGTATGGAGTTGGGTTCATAATATTCCACGAGTGATAGATAATGCAGTTTCTAAATTATTTGGATATGGAGTTAGTCATAATTGGACTAAACGAAGCATTTTTTGGGATCTTCCATACTGGAAATATAATTTATTAAGGCATAATTTAGATGTCATGCACATAGAAAAAACTTTCTTTGATAATGTGTTTAACACTGTCATGAATGTTAAGAACAAGACTAAGGCCAATGAAAAAGCAAGAATGGACTTAGCCATCATTTGCCAACGTAGCGACTTGGAGTTGGTTCCACAAAACAATGGAAAAATAACAAAACCTAAGGCAAATTATTGCCTTACGTGTAATGAGGCAAAGAAAGTTTGTAAATGGATAAAGGAGCTTAACATGCCAGATGTGTATGCTTCTAACTTGGCAAGATGTGCAGATGTTAATAAAGGACAAATGAATGGGATGAAAAGCCACGATTGTCACATATTTATAGAGTGTTTGCTTCCATTTGCATTTAGTTCATTGTTTGACCATGTGTGGAAACCACTAACAGAATTAAGTCAATTCTTTAAGGGCTTGTGCAGTAATACCTTAAGACATGATGAATTGGTCAAATTGGGTGAAAATATTCCATTCATCATATGCAAACTTGAAATAATCTTCCCACCAGGATTCTTTGATTCAATGTGATAAAGTTTCAATATTGATGGATGTATCCATTTGAAAGGTATTTTATATTCACTATTAAGGATTTCATCTTTTTTCTAGATATTTCCACATTTATTAATTTATTGGTCTCCTTTTCCAGAATGATGAGTGATTTTAAGCGCACAGTGAAAAACAAAGCTAGAGTGGAAGGCTCAATATATATGTCATACTTACATCGAGAGACAACATATTTTTGTTCCCACTATTTCAAAACAATCTCTTTGTTTGATAGAAGCCAGCGTAATGAAGCTGCAAAATTAAATGATGTCGTCACAACAACACTGTCAATTAGCAATCAATTAGGACGTCCTAGTGGGAAGGCCCAAACACATTGGTTGAGTGATGCTGAAAGAAGATCTGCTCATGTACACATCCTCATCAATTGCAACGAGGTTAAGCCATATATTGAGTAAGAAGCCTGAAAACACACACCCCACATATTTATCAAATATATGTAATAACAATTTTATCATTATTGCCAGCGCCTTTTTGCACTCTAATTCCATTTTTGAAGAAGACCCTATATCTCGAACTCGTATACATGGAGAATTCCCAGAATGGTTTCGTGCGTATGTAAGTGCTTTATTGAAGTTTGTTGATAATAAATTAGAACTTCTCAATTAACTATTATGAATATCATGTTTGTATAGGCCAGTGACAAGGCAAATGGTGTCCTGAGTCAATGGTCAAAAGTTAGCACAATTATTACATTAATGGGTACAAATTTCACACCAAAGATTGGTCTCAGGGTAAGAAAACCATAAATAGTGGAGTTTATGTAAAAGGGGTTACTGGAGGAGGAGAAGATGATTTCTACGGAGTCATCCAACATATCTACGAGTTAGAGTATTACAAATTGCCTCACAATGTAGCCTTGTTTTATTGCCAATGGTTTGATCCTTGACGGAACAGAGGAACCAAAGTTCATCCATAGTATGATATTGTAGATGTCAAGATGAATCGGAAATATGATCTCTATGATCCCTTCATAATTGCACAAAAAGCTAGATAAGTGTATTATGTACCTTATCCTGAAATGCGAACCGATAAACGTCACTCGTCTGCAGTTATCAAAACAAAGCCTATGGGTCGTGTAGAGGTGGACAGCCTCAATGAGGACATACCATATCAAGATAAAGATATGACACATGTTGAACAATTAACTGAAATTGAAGAATTGGTTGGCTTGCATGATGAAACACATAGCGATGAAGAAGTCAATGTAACGTTTGTTCCAAATATCCCAATTGATAATGATAGTGATATGGATGATGAAGATGGGGATGATTCTTCAATTGACGTTTGAATTTTTAGTAAGTATATATCTTAGTATTTGTGCTTTTAGTATTGTTCATCCTTCTATTTATTGCTTTTAATGCCATTCTCATTCTGCCATTATGCTATCTGCAATGTGTTTTGCTGTTTTGCTATTTTCTGTTTTGCTGTTTTGCTGTTTTGCTATCTGGCAATGTGCATTTCTTTATTATTCTGCTGTTTTGCTATCTGCAATGTGCATTTTTTTATTATTCTGCATTTCTTTAATATTCATACAAACTATTGTGTGTGCTAATTTTTTTTATTCATCTTATTTTTTTTATAGATTTCTCCAAAAGAAAAGATTTGACTGAAGCTTCATTTGAAGAAAAATCGCATGATTTTACCGCATAAGGTAACTCAAGCAGCTCAGGAGGTACAAGCAACAATTGATCAATTGGCACTAGATGCCAATGTCACTACACCCACCTTACAATATGTGGGACATTCCACCCAACAACACGTGGAGCCTCCTACCCAACAAGTTGCAGTGTTTCCACCCCCACCTAGTAAGGTGAATCAATCTAAACTGATTATAGTGATGATGCCCACACCGGGTTTTCTCCGTCACAACCATTAACATCTGTTGCCTCACGACATACTTCCATTTCTACTAATACACCACCTTTAATACCTGTTGCTATTGGTAATAACACTCAAGGCTCACAATGATGCAATTCTAGTCATGAGGTTGCGCCTGATGGGAGAACAATGATATGGTCGGATGGTCGAGGGTATGTAACTAGTTCCGATTAATTTTTCATTACAACATGAGGTTTATGGTTCATTTCAAATTATTTTCTAAAATTTTATGTTGTTTGAAAATTGTTTGCAATTGGTTACCGTGTAGGGTGGCATCAAGGGCCCTCACCTCATTCATTACATCACAATATGTTGATCCGTATCCTACATGGGGAGCAATCCCAGAATTAATTTTGGAATGTTGGTTCGACAAATTCGGTGTAAGATTATGTTATATATCTTGTTAATGAGTTCAACTATTGTGTAGATACTAATTAGTACATTATAACTTATTTGTAATGTAATGTTGCAGGAGAAAATTGCTTGGTTGCCTGAGCACAATTTTCAGAATAAGAATATCTTTAATACAAAAGGATGAATGCGTCTTTCTGATATGTTGATGCAAGTAAGAAAGAAACGCAAGTGTCCAAATTGGATGGGAGAAACTGTTTGGAATGATCTTCAGAAGATATGGATGGATCCGTCATATAAGGAGATATCAAATCGAGCTAAGAAAAACCATGCTTCTTCTAAAAGAGGAGCTGTCCATACTGGTGGATCTATATCTGTTGCTGAACATACCAATCGGATGGTACGTTTTCTATGTCAAAGTATTCACTGTATAATCATTTAATGTTTGGCTCAAGGACATGCCTAATATTTACCAAGAAGAAGTTATAACGTCTTCACTGTTGCTGTTTCTTAGTTTTTGTAAGGCTGAAGAGTTAGGTAGAGACCCCACATTGGATGAGGTCTTTTTAAAAACTCACACTAAGAAGAAGGACAACTCTTGGATTGATGAAAGAGCAGAAAAAACATATGTAAGAAATATTAAATCATTTGTTATTTCATTTGTATTTCTTGTAAAAGTAATTTGATTATGTTACATTATTTTCTAATTGAGCAGGAAACATTTCAAGGTAAGTTGCAGCTTCACACCAAAGGTGGGGAAACATCTAGTAGTTGTAGCCAAGTGGTTAATGCAGAAGCTCGCTTAGACATGTGGGTCCAATCTGTTGGGGGAAAGAATAAAGGGCGTATTTATGGTGCTAGAGATAGATCCTTCCTTTATAGACCAGGTGTCGCAAGTCTGGTATCAGATTCTCGTTCATCTAGAGGTTACACCAATGTCTTGTCTCTGCAATCTAATGAGATAGCTGCATAGATAGCAACATTTGAGGAGCGAGCAAAAACAGCAGAACAAGAGGCACGTCAGGCGCGAGAGGAGCTAAGGAAAGCAGAGCAACGTCGACAAGAGGAGCTAAGGAAAGCAGAGCAACGTCGACAAGAGGAGATTCAACAAATAGAGCAGCGCACTACAGAGTTCCAGATGCAACTAGCAACATTGGCAAAAAGTGTTGCTTCCATACAGGCCGAGTCCTCCCGTCGTCGTCATCCAGATTATGAAGAGGATGATGACGCCGAATAGTAATACTGATTTCAGTGTCAGTTTTATTTAGTAGTTATGGCTACATATTTTGCTTAGACTTGTTGGCATTATCGATATATATTCTTACAACAGTGTCGTTATGTGTATTTTTACACTTATGGTAGTGACAGTGTGCTTATTTTGAGACTTGTGGTAGTCACGATGTGTATTTTGAAAACATTATTTATATAAAACTTCACTTTGTTTTGACAATGATGTTTTAATATGCTTACCATTTTTTTTAAAAATACATTTAAAAAAAAATCCAGGAATCAGTAGGATACAAAATAGAATGTAAATCATATTTTCATTACCCACGAACATTCTATGAGTAAATGATAATTTACCTACGGAAAATCTGTGGGTAATTTTATCTATCAGTTACTCATATTACCCACGGAAAATCTGTGGGTAATTTACCCACAGAAAACCTGTGGGTATTTTACCCACGGAAAATCTGTGAGTAAATTACCCACGAACATTCCTTAGGTTTCCATATCCTATTGATTGTCCGTGGGTAAATAATTACCTACGTGCGAAATAGCTACGGACCCGTGTCCGTGGGTAATTCGTGGGTAATTTTAGGTTACCTACGGACTTGTCGTGGGTAAAGCTAAAATCTGCCGTAGGTAATAACACTTTTTCTTGTAGTGAATGTCAGTATTGATAACTTCATCATTTTGACGACCTAAATCATTATTGGAATCCATTTATCTACACATTTCAACAATATAAGTTCAACATGCAGTTTAGTGACAACAACATATTGAATAAATACAACATGCACTATAAGTTTAGTGACAACAAGATATTAGTAACAATATCTTTAGTTTAGGGTTACGACTTCATAGAAATACAAGTAGAAGTGACTTGTGCAGCGAGAAGAGGGCACTAGGGTTCCACAAAGAGCGCTTTTAAAAAACTTAATAAAAACCGCCTTAAAAACCTTTATGGTTCGTAGGGATAGTACATAGTGAAAATGGAGAATAATGAAAATAGAGAGTACGTAATGAAAATAGACAGTAGGTTTCGCACTAGGGAGAAGATGGTCGGGTTCGTATGGAGAGTAATGAAGATGGAGAGTATGTAATGAAGAAGGGTTTCACATTGCCAGGTTCGTAGGGAGAATATGTAATGAAGAAGAAAATGAAGAGGCGGTTTCTTATTATCAGTTTACATAATACATCAAAAAATCCTTTTACAGCGCTTTTTCAAAGAGCGCTTTAAAAGACCTAACCTATTACAGCGTTTCCACAAAAAGCGCTTTAAAAGACTATATTAAAAGCGCCTTAAATATTTTTTTACAACACTTATAGACACACTATATAAAAGGCGCTATATGAGCATTTTACAACGCTTATGGGCGAAAGCGCTATAAATGTTTTGTAATTGTAATTTATATTTTAAAAGCCTTATACAGCTCTTATGGGCAAAAGCGCTAAAAATGTTTTGGAATTGTTATTTATTTTTTAAAAGTCTTATACAATGCTTATGGGCAAAAGCGATGTAAATATTTTGTAATTGTAATTTATTTTTTAAAAGCCTTCTACAACGCTTATGGACAAAAGCGCTGTAAATGTTTTGAAATTTAATTTTTAAAAGCATTTTACAGCGCTTTTTTAAAAAAGCACTGTAAAATACCGAACATATGGATATAAAATAGAATATGTATATCATTTTAATCTTACGGATAGAGTAGTGAGATAATATAATCCATACTCATGGATACCAATTGTCATCTCTAAAATAATATATAGTATTAATTAAATAATATAATTAAAAAAATTATAATTAAATTACTTTAAAAATCAAAAGTAAAAATAATTTTAATACAATTCTTGCAGAAAATCAGTATAAGCATAAAATCAAATACAATTCAAGCTAAATGCTAAATACTCAGTTCCGGCAGGTCAAACAAATTGCTAATTAGTATAAATTACATGAACTTAATTCTGGCAGTTCAAGTTACATGAAATTAGTACAAATTACATGATGAGTACAAATTATATGACTTATATAAAACACATAAACACCTTAAGATGCCCTTCTTCTTTTCCTGGTGGAATTCACATTTGTTTGTCCCTTAACGATACGAAACGATGGATTAATCCAAATTTCCTCATCATGTTCATCTCTAAGATATAAACCATCATCAGTTGAATCAATTTCTCGTGGTTGTGATGTCGCAAAGAAAATATCATTACCAACATCTTCAAAGTTATTGTTATCATCACTTATTTTATTGGTGGATAGGGCAACAAACCATTTATCATCAGTAGGATTAGTGACATAAAACATTTGTTGAGCTTGCGACGCAAAAATAAAAGACTCATCTTTGTATCCCACCCTATTAAAATCGACAAGTAAGAACCCTAACTCATCAATCCGAACGCCATTAGTATTATCGACCCACTACCAAGCAAAGATGGGAACACGAAACATTGTGTAATCCAACTCCCATATGTGCTCGGTAACCCCAAAATATGATAGATTTTCATATATTGAGTTTTTGTCTTTTGCACTTGAGATATGCATCGCTTCAACTACTAGAGTGAGTCCACTATTTTGCTTAGCGGTTTGATCATCTTGTTTTGTGGTATAAAATGTATAACCTTTAATTACATAACCGGTGTAAGAAAAGACATGTAAACTCGGGCCATTTGCTAGCCACCTCAATCTCTCTGAAATTAAAGCAAGGTCTATATCAAACTTTGAGTTAATATGATTTTTTACCCATGTTATAAAACTTCAATTGTGCTCTCGTGTTATCCAATTTTTATTCCTATTCATGTTCAAACTAGATAATTGATCCATGTGTATTGTAACATACGGTTGAACCTCATCATCGTTGTGCATAACATACAATTGTGCATGCTCCCATTTTGTCCTTGATATAGTCATTACTTGCTTTCCAATTATCCCTTCTCCTGTTATTCTTCCCGAATGACGAGACATAGGAAGTCCTATGGATTCAACATTGGATAGATATTCAGTACAAAATTCAGTAGCTTCTTCGACAATGTACAGTTCAGCAATAGAACCTTCTGGTCGACTTCTACTTTTTACGTACCCTTTTAATATTTTCATATATTGTTTTATTGGATACATCCATCTCATATAAGCTGGCCCACAAAGTTGTGTCTCCTTAACAAGATGAACAGTAAGGTGAACCATTATATCAAAAAATGAGGGTGGGAAATACATTTCAAGTTCACACAAAGTAACAACAATTTCCTTCTGCAATGTCGGTAATTTCTTAGGATCGATCACTTTACAACAAATTTCCTAAAGAAGAAACATAATTTAGTTATGGCTCGTCGAACTTTTTCAGGTAAAATGGAACGTATACCTATTGGTAGCAAATGTTCCATTAGAACATGACAATCATGAGTCTTCAAACCTTTTAACTTGAGGTCTTTCATACAAACTAGATTTTTAATGTTTGAACTGTATCCTTCTGGAACTTTAACTTGGTGTAGAAATTTACATAAAACAATTTTTTCCTTTCTAGATAGAGTATGAGCGGCTGGAGGTAGATATGTGCGATTTCCTTTTTTTACGGGACCCAATTCATTTCTTATTCCCTATCGACCAAATTCAATCTAGCATTGATGCCATCCTTAGACTTTCCTGGAACATTGAGTAACATACCAATAACACTATCAAATACATTTTTTTCAATATGCATCATGTAACACCTCGACCCTTCAGCGTTATCGGCGGTGCTACCGTAACATCCCGACCATTAAGCGTTATCGGTGATGCTACTCGGTCTTCTCACCCCCTAACCACCCAGTGGAAATAGTGAGTTTTTGCCTTCCGTGGGAATCGAGCCCGGTACCTGGGGGATAAGTAACCGCCTCATCACATTCCCACTACCAAATGTAACACCTCGACCCTTCAGCGTTATTGGCGATGCTACTCAGTTTTCTCACTCTCCCTAACCACCTTGTGGAAATAGTGAGTTTTTGCCTTCTGTGGGAATCGAATCTGGTACCTAGGGAATAAGTAACCGCCTCATCACATTCCCACTACCAATTGATCCGTAGATTTTCGCACTATTTTTGCAAAAGTGTTATAAATCCAAAACCCCTTATGACCCTACAACAACGCTTTTTCAAAAGCGCTGTTGTATCCTCAATTAATTTTAAGTTATTATACAACAGCACTTTTAGTTATGAGGCACTTTAAAATGCGCGATGTAAAAGGCAATTTTTGGCGTAGTGAGTGGTTGGAAAGGCGCAAAGTTCCACTTGTCTCTATAGGATGCGTACGAAGCTATTCAAGGAAGAAGTGAATGCAATTGAAAACATCTGTTATGATTTATGGCATATGCGCCTTGGTTACTTGAGTGAGAAAGGACTCTACATACTTGCGAAGAAAAGTTTCTTCTTGTGAAAGATATGCCTCTAAAAATTTGCACTCATTGTGTTGCTGGAAAACAACATAGAGTTTCTTTTCATAATATTGGTCCTCATAGGTTGCAAAATATTATTGATTTAGTTCATACTGATGTTTGCATGAATGATAGTAAATCTTTTGGCGGTGCATCATATTTTGTTACCTTTATTGATGATCATTCTAGAAAATTATGGGCTTTTCCTTTAAAATCTAAAGGCCAGGTACTTGGAGTCTTCAAGCATTTGCATGCAAGTGTTGAAAGAGAAAATATAAGGAAATTGAAATGTGTTCAATTAGATAACGATGGTGAATATAAAGATCCGTTTGAAGAGTATTGTATAGAAGATGGAATCAAGCTTGAGAAAACAGTTCTAAAGACACCTCAACATAGTGGTGTTGTAGAGAGAATGAATTGTATGATTAATGACAGAATCAGATGTATGCTCTCTCATTCAAAATTGTTGAAATCCTTTTTGGGTGAAGCAATGAAAACTGTAGTGGATTTGATCAATATTTCTCCATCTATTCCTCTTGATGGCGATGTTCCAAATAAAGTGTGAACAGGGAAAGTGTCTCTTATCATCATTTGAAAGTGTTTGGCTGTAGATGTTTTGTTCATATTCCAAGAAATGAGAAGTCCAATCTTGATAGTAAATCCAAACAATGTGTGTTCATTGGTTATGGTGGTGATGAATTTGATTATAGATCGTGGGATCTGGTTGACAAGAAAATTATCAGAAGTCGAGATATGATATTTCTTGAAGATTAAACTATTGAAGATTTTGATAAAGTTAAGAAATAGAAATCAAATTTTAGAAGTTACATTGTTGTTGTGCCTAAGCCCTCTACATAAACTTTTGTTGATGGGGGAGATATATAGGTAGATGACGAGAATGTAACTAATGACCATGTACCTCACCATGATGAGCAGGTTCTAGCTGAGCAACCAGTTGAGTTTGAGAAGAGAATCACACATTTAATTTGGTAAAGTTGCCCAAGGGAAGAAAAACACTCAAGAACAAATGGGTATACAAGATAATTGCAGAAGAGAATAGTTCTCAACCAAGATACAAAGCAAGATGGGTCGTGAAAGGTTTTAACCAGAAAAAAGGTATGGACTTTGAAATTTTTTTTGCACTTGTGGTGAAGATGTCCTCTATCCAAGTTGTGCTAGGGTTAGTAGCTAGTTTGAACCTAGAAGTTGAACAACTTGATGTTAAAACTGCGTTTCTTCATGGAAATTTTGAGGAAGAGATTTATATGGAGCAACCAGAGGATTTCGAAGTCGAAGGTAAAGATCAACTTGTGTGTAAATTGAAGAAAAGCTTGTATGGGCTCAAGCAAGCACTTTGACAATGTTACAAGAAATTTGATTCTTTCATGGAGAAACATGGGTACGGTAAAACTACTTCTAACCATTGTGTGTTTGTCAAGAAATTCTCTAATGGTAATTATATTATTCTCTTGTTATATGTGGATGACATGTTGATTGTTGGTCATGACACTAACAAGATTCAATCTCTAAGGAAAGAAATGAACAAGTCTTTTGCAATGAAATACTTGGGTTTTGCAAAACAAATTCTGGGCATGAGAGTTACTCTTGGCAGGAATTATGATAAATTATGGTTGTCTCAACATAATTACATTGAGAAGGTGTTAGATGGGTTTAACATGAGCAATTGCAAACATATTAGTACTCCACTTGCTACTCATTTCAAAGTGAATTATGATCAATGTCCTACAAGTGAGAAAGACAAAGAAGAGATGAAGAAGGTTCCTTATGCATCCGTAGTTGGTAGTTTGATGTTTTCTATGGTTTCTCTCTAATCCTTATGCATCCACACAAGGCCATATATTGCTCATGTTGTTGGAGTTGTCAACCGGTATCTCTCTAATCCTAGTAAAGATCATTGGCAAATAGTGAAGTGGTTTCTTAGATACCTCACAAGTACTTCCAAAGTGTGTTTATGCTATAGAGGTGGTGATCATGTTTTTGATGGCTACACATATGCATATATGGCAGGTGATCTCGATTCTAGAAAATCTACTTCTGGTTATATGATGACGTTTGTAGAGGGAGCTGTGTCTTGGCAATCAAGGTTACAAAAGTGTGTTGCTTTATCCACTACTGAAGCTGAGTACATTGCAGCAACTGAAGCTTCCAAAGAACTCTTGTGGATGAAGAAATTTGGACATGAGTTAGGCCTCAAGCAAGACAAGTTTGTGTTCTTCAGCGACAATCAGAGTGCGATCCATCTCAGTAAGAATTAGACTTTTCATGCAAAGCAAAAACATATTGAAGTGCGATATCATTGAATACGAGATGCACTTGAAATGAAGTCATTTTCAATTGAAAAAATTCATAGTGATGAGAATGGTTCAAATATGATGACGAAGGTTTTGCATGTGTCAAAAATGATATGCTGTAAAAAGAAGGTCGACGTGGTTGAGCAATACCTTTCCACTTGAGTCATGAGGGAGAAATATGTTGGGTGGGCTCACTCCTCAAGTACAACCCACCAATTTTACTAGTATTATTATTATTATTTTTATTATTATTAGTATTATTATTGCTTTTATTATTAAACAAAGAAAAGAAAGTGACGACTATGTAAAGAAAATAAGAGGGATTTGAAATCCATAAGTTGTAAACGACAATTGCAGCCAGCCGTGCAGAAAAAAAAGAAAGTGATGACTACAGGAACAATAGGGAGGCAACGCTGGAGAATTAGGCCTCAAGCAAGACAAGTTTGTGTTATTCAGCGATAGTCAGAGTGCGATCCATCTCAGCAAGAATTAGACATTGCATGCAAAGAAAAAACATATTGAAGTGCGATATCACTGAATACGAGATGCACTTGAAATGAAGTCATTTTCAATTGAAAAAAATTCATAGTGATGAGAATGGTTCAAATATGATGACGAAGGTTTTGCATGTGCCAAAAATGATATGCTGTAAAAAGAAGGCCGACGTGGTTGAGCAATACCTTTCCACTTGAGTCATGAGGGAGAAATTTGTTGGGTGGGCTCACTCCTCAAGTACAACCCACCAATTTTACTAGTATTATTATTATTGTTATTATTATTAGTATTATTATTGCTTTTATTATTAAACAAAGAAAAGAAAGTGACGACTACGTAAAGAAAAAAAGAGGGATTTGAAATCCATAAGTTGTAAATGACAATTGCAGCCAACCGTGCTGAAAAAAAAGAAAGTGATGACTACAGGAACAATAGGGAGGCAACGCTGGAGAAAAGGAAACAGAGAGAGGAAGAAAAAAAGCTTGATTCCGGTGGTAATGAGTTTGTACCAAACTTTCTCCGTTTGGCCTACCATTTTAGTATGTTATTTCTACTGCTGAGTTTGTTCTTTTAATATATAGTTTTAGTAGTTTTATCTTTTCTGAGAGTTAGTTTAGAATACACACTTTAGTGGAATGTTGTTTGTTATTTGTTTGCTTTCCACCCTTTGGTGACGATTATTGTTGATTGATGTTCCCTTGTGGTATTAGGAAGACTCTGGTGTAGTGATTAATTATCATAGTGGAACGTTTTGCTGGACTAGGTCCCGTGATTTTTATTATCTTAATTTGAGGGAAGTTTTACATGTTAAAAATTGTGTTTATCTCATATTTAATTTTCTGTCAATTGTTGCTACATAGAATTGGATTTTTTTGTTTGACCATTTATCTGCACAAATGGGAAAAAATACTCCTCATTATTAAGATAGTTATATCCGATTTTTCTCAACAATTTTATACATAATATTTGGAATACTTATTTGACACTAATTTTTATGCTTACATTATTTAATCCCACTATTCGATTGTTCTTTGAGCTCATCGTTGAATAATATTTTTCATGTTCTTTCATTGTTATGGATGGCTTTTGTTTAAATAGATTTGACATGTTTAAAAATTTTAAGATCTCAAATTTGATCTGTTACTTTTCATAGTTATTTTTGGGCCTGATTTAATTTGTTTGAAAGCTTTGTATAACATGTTAACTTAATTTAAAGTTTATTTGATATTGAATTTTTTACACAAGTAACCTATTCTATCTTAAAAAATAGAGTAACAAACTAATGAGATTAAATAACATTTTGAGATCTAAAATTTTGGATAATCTAACTTTAGATTACATTTATGTAAATTCTCTTTTCCAATATATAAAAGAGAATTTATTCAAAAGGTTAGTAAATTTATGACTTAACATCATGAGTCATCACCTCATCTAAGTTATTTTATTATTATTTTTTTACCAAAATTAATTTTGCTCTTTAATTTTATTTAAATAAGTAATTTTCGCACAAATTTTAGTTCTTCTTTTCTTTATATTTTATCTATAATTTTTTCGTCTAAGTGTGATGTTGATTTGTTAATCATTTTAGTTTAGTGTTTTTAGTTTTCCAGTCTTGGTGTGCGACGAGGAAAATATTCGATTTGTCGATACCGTAATTTGAGTAAGGGACTTATGGAGGCTAGTTGTCACCAAATTCAGCGTTCTCTCAGTTTTACATATGACTTGTCAACACATGATTTGAATTTGTCATGTCAGAGACTACTATAGTCGATATAAGCGAACACCAACAAATATATTTTTTTGCAAAAAATGGATAAGATTAAAGACTAGGAATCTTGCATCATTCTTAACCATTGGCTACATGCGGAAGAAATTAGTTTGGTTGTTAGGATTTAAGTTTTGGTTTGGCTCTTTCTCATTGGCTTCGGAAATATTTATGTGTATAATTAGTATGTTTTTTTTGCATTTTTCAATTATTAGGTTTGATCTCAAAATGCACTGTTCTTATTTTAACATTTGAATGAAGCTTATTTTGTCTATAACTTTTTTTTATGACTTAACACAATATACAAAATCTAATAAAATAATAATAAGATTATTTATATTTTATATTTTATATTTTAAGAAATTTGGGGAAATAAGTTTTTTTATTAACAGTAATGACACTAATAATCATTTTACAACTATCTCAATTGATATTTGAACTATGTCCCATAAAATTAAAAAATAAATTTCGCATTAAGGTGACACGTCTTGGACAAAAAGTAGACTAATCTAGTAATCCAAAAAAATTATAGTTTATTTTACACATATATCGTTATTGTTAACTCTTTAATAAATGAACATAGTATTTTTATATATCATTTTAGCATAAAATTTAATTTAGAGGATTCAAACATTTTTTTAATAAATAAACCATATTCATTCAAAATAAGAGAATACATCGATCAAGAATAATACAAATACAAGTTCCCTAAAATCTAATAGATGAATTTGCGAATAAGCTCACATCATCCAGATTAATCGCATTAAAAGACAAGATGATTACAAATTTGAGAAAATTAAAGTGACTAGAATACTCATGTCTCTGAATATCCAACGTAGACGGTAAAGTCGTCGATTAAATCTATTTATACAGGATCAATGCTAATATATTAATCTAAATAACATGAACATCGAAAGAAGACAAGAAAACCAAACAATTGTACCAATACGACAAACAAATCGTCGTACTCAGACAAAGAAATAATGGTGAAATACAAAGGAAAGATAAATATGTCTGAAATCACTTATTTAGATAAAATCAAAATAGAAAAATGATCAAAAAGGGTGATTTTTTTAGATAAAAAAAATGGCCCCAAATCACCCATCTTCTATGATTTCGTTGATGAAAAACAAGAGAGAGAGTAAGAGAGAAGACATTTGGGTGGCTAAGTTACAAAAGCTGCAATGATATTCCAAACTCTCGCTTTACATTTTAGTATGAAGAGATTGTTAAGGCCAAATCTCAATTAAAGTGTTTTGGTGATTCTAAATTAATTGTTATTTAACATGTTTATTTGAGTGTATTAATCCAAGATAGGTACTAAGCAAAATCAGTTTAAAAAACAAAGTTAAAATGGACTGCCAAGAACCAAGAATGTTCTGGACATTTTCTGGAAAAAACAAGAATGTTCTCCAAGATGCTTTTTCCCTTCATCAAGACTGTTTGAACCTGATTTTTATGCAAGGAAAAATCATGCTTATTTTAAATGGATTTCCAGTACATCATCATAGGATATGAAGCTTTAAAGATAGAAAAAGAAACACTCTAAAAGATCTAATGAGAAAAGATTTAGACCAAGACAAAACAGATGAAACAGCTGAAAACGATCATTCTCCAGCTTCTGCCTTTCTGCACCAGAACATTCTCCAAGTTCTAAACCAGTCTAAGAACGATTCTAATTTGATGTACAACATCACATTATGACACCTATTATTTTGATCAAACTAAACCTATAATGTGCACAAATCAGATGGCAAACAATAAACAAATAGGAGAAAGTCAAGAAATCAAAAAAGCAGAAAAGTTCAATCAAAAGGATTAAAATAAGAGCTGATAATTTTATTCTGTCCCTTGACCAAGGGAACCTCCTCAAACGGTAATATTGAGTCTTCAAGGACTTCCTAAATATCTATAAAAGGAACCTCACTGATCAAGAGAAGTAAGACATTCATGTGCCAAGAAAACCATCAATCACTCACATTAACACTTGAAAGCTCTCAAAGAAATCAGTAACCTTCTGTTTCGAATTCACTATCTTTAGTTTACAATAACCATTTGTAAAGAATCTAAACTCAAACAAGAGACGAGTCAAAATAGATTTTGTTTTAAATCCTACAATTATTATACAACACTCAAGATTATAAGGCTTGTTTATAGCTTGGGTGAGTCGTTTTTAGAAAAATCCTTTTAAGATTAAAAGGAGAGTTGTAAAATCCTATCAAGGGTTGATAGGTGATCTGATTCAATCTCTTTCTGGGTGGAAAGGATTGACAAACTGTAACAGATCAAGGTTGATCTGAGCTAGGTGCTGTAAAACCAAGAGGGTACTTTGTTTTAAACACTTAATGGAAAAACTCACTGGCGTGAGGATTGGACGTAGCCCAAGTTGGGTGAACCAAGATAAATCTCTGTGTGTTATCTCTTCCTTAACTCTATTTAAATTTAGCTCTTTATTTACTTAAGTTGAAAAAACTACTTTATGTTTTAAAACAAACTAGAACGTTATGCGTTTTTCCAGAACGGTCTCCGTTTTCTATCTTTACAATTAAGATCATTCTGCCTTTTCAAACTAAACAAGAATGTTCTTCCTTTTTTGTTTCTAGAATCTAGAACGTTCTTCATTTTCTGTCTTATTAACCAAGATCATTCTTGAGTTATTTTTTAAGTGTTAATAGGAAAATTTTAAAAGATAGCTTTACAATTCAAACCTCCTTTCCTGTAAAGCAACATTTCTATTTCAATTGGTATCAGAGCACAGTCTCTAAGATTAAAACACCTAAACAGTGTTAGAGAAAAGATCGAGAAGGAAATGTCAAAAGCCAAGTACATAGTTGAAGGGGGATCTTCAAACAGACCACTTTACTTTGATGGAATAGACTACTATTTCTGGAAAAACAAAATGAAGCTATTTCTGAAATATCATGACACAGGAATGTGGCGTATCATAACTTATGGAGATTACATTCTAAGAATAAATCAAGATGATCTAACATCAGCTGAAAAAAGAGAAGCTGACTGGACAGCTAAAGACAAAACTAAGGTACTCTTAAACTCTAAATCTCAATTATTCTTATCATGTGCCTTAAGCAGGGAAGAAAGTGAAAGAATTGACGAATGCAATACTGCTAAAGAAATATGGGACACATTGCAAACTCATAATGAAGGAACAAGCCATGTTAAAGAAACTATAATTGACATAGGCATAAGGAAATTCGAACTCTTTGCAATGAATGAAGGTGAGACCATTGATGAGATGTATGCAAGGTTTACAACCATTGTAAATGAGATGCGCTCCTTAGGAAAAGCATACTCAGTACAAGATAGAGTTAGAAAAATCATGAGATGCCTTCTAACAATCTGGAGGCCAATGGTGACTACCGTAAGTCAAGCCAAGAACCTTGATGTATTGGCAATAGAAGAGTTGATTGGTACATAAGAGCACATGAAGTGTTGCTACAAGAAGACAAACCAATCAAGAAAAATAAAGCAATATCATTAAAAGCAACACAACAAAATTCACCATCACAAACAGAAGAGGACTTAGAAGAAACTGAAGATACAAATGAAGAAGTAACTTTGCTCACCAGAAAGATTCAAAGGATGATGAAAAGAAGAGATCAGTTTGAAAATTATAAAACTGAAAATCAAGAAAAACCAGAACGTTCTGCAGCATAAAGGGAGAATGTTCTCCTTAAAGCTGAGATTGAAATTCTGAAAAATGATTTATTACAATTCATCAAAGCTACTGAAACCTTTCAAAAAATTATGGGATCTCAAGTAGGTATCTTTGATAAAGCAGGACTTGGTTTTGATAAAACACAAAAAATGAAACTGTATGGAAATTTCTTTGTTCCGGAAAGTAAAAAGAATAAATGCAAATCCAAAAGTTATTTCAAAAAGAGGGATGATAAAATCAAAAACAAAAAGAAATTTTATAAAGCTGAAACAATCTAGAGTAAAAACAAACAATGTTCACAATAAGAAAAAGGGAGAACGTTCTAGATAGAAACTTTCTCCAAAATTTTTAAAAGGAGAATATTATGGGATTTTACCAACACCTATCATACCTCAACTTTCCAGAAATTTTCAAACACTGAAATGTTCCCATTGCTCTAAAAATGGTCAAAATGAATCAGACTGCTATATTAAAAGAGAATCCAAACTTAAAAGTAACTCTCAAGGACCCAAAACAAAGTGGGTACCTAAAGTTAATATAACACCTTATGCAGGATGGATTTCAACTTGTCAAGAGAAAGCCATGGTTCTTAGACAATGGTTGTTCAAGACATATGACAAGAGATAAAAATTGTTTTATTTCATTTGAAAAGAAAGAATGAGGTTCTGTAACCTTTGAAAACAACAACCAGGCTCGAATCAAAGGTAAAGGAACCATTGGAAAGAAAAACTCAGCTCAAAATTCTGATGTTCAATATGTAGAAGGTCTGAAAAATAATCTCTTAAGCATAAGTCAATTATGTGACAATGGTTTTGAGGTTATCTTCGAACCAAATTTCTGTGAAGTTAAAAACAAAACTGGCAAACTGTTTTTTTTCAGGTATAAGAAATTTTTTTTTTTATGTTTTATACCTTGAAGAACTACCTTATGAATCCTGCTTCATGTCCATAAAAAAAGATAAATGGATTTGGCACAAGAGGACAGGACACATCAGTATGAAAACAATTTCAAAGATTTCAAAATTAGAACTTGTTAGAGGATTTTTAAAAATTAATTTTGATAAAAGTTAAAAGTAGTTTTTGTCCAAAGGATTTTATTTCATCAAACAGAATCCTTGAGCTGCTTCACATAGATTTTTTTGGTCGTATTAAAACAACAAGTCTAGGTGGAATGTGATATGGTTTTGTTATTGTTGATGACTATTCACGATACACTTGGGTTTTATTTTTAAAACACAAAGATGATGCATTTGATGCTTTCAAAAACTTTTGCAAAAAGGTACAAAATGAAAAAGATTCCAATAAGAATTTTTCATGGAGGAGAATTCATGAATGCCTCTTTTAAAACCCTATTTGAAGAACTTGGCATTTCTCATAATCTATCTTGTGCAAGAACTCCTCAACAAAGTGGAGTTGTTGAAAGAATAGAACATTACAAGAAATGGCAAGAACAATCTTGGAAGAATCTAACGTTGAAAAATACTTTTGGGCTGAAGCTATCAATACTTCATGCTACATTTTAAACCGTGTATATATAAGAAAAACCATCAACAAAACACCATATGAAATTTGGAAAAACAGAAAGCCAAACATTTCATATTTTCACATTTTTGGTTGTTATTGTTACATTTTAAACAACAAAGAAAACCTTGGGAAGTTTGATGCTAAACCAGACAAAGCCATATTTTTGGGTTACTCAACCAAATCTAAAGGATATCGTGTGTTTAATCTCAAAACAAAGGTTGTTGAAATTTGTATACATGTATTATTTGATGATCTCGAAATAAGCAACAAATATGATGAAGAAGAAAAACAATCTGGACAGCAGCAACAGAATGTTCCCCAGGAAACCCAGATTGATAAACAGTCTCCACTTCATTCTCCTCCCAAAAGCTGGAGAAGAATCAGTGACCATCCCAAAAATCAGATTATTGGAAATACAGTTGATGGGATTCGAACCAGAATGTCTTTCAAAGATGATGACAACAACAACATGGCAATGATCTCCCAAATCGAACCAAAGTCAATCAAAGAAGCCATTGTTGATCAATCTTGGATAGATGCAATGAAAGAAGAACATTTTCAGTTTAAAAAGAATGAAGTATGGGATCTTGTTCCAGATCCTCAGAACCAAACAATCATAGGAACAAGATGGGTATTCAGAAACAAACTGCATGAAGAAGGTAAGGTTGTTCGTAACAAAGCCAGGCTGGTTGCTCAAGGTTATAATCAACAAGAAGACATATATTATGATGAAACTTTTGCGCCAGTTGAAGGTTAGAGGCTATACGAATCCTTCTTGCATATGCATCTCATAAACTCATAAAACTTTTTCAAATGGATGTTAAAAGTGCATTTTTAAATGGATTTTAAATGAGCAAGTTTATGTATGACAACCTCCTGGTTTTGAAGATCAATCAAAATCAAATAATGTTTTCAAACTTACCAAAGCTCTCTATGGTTTAAAACAAGCACCAAGAGCTTGGTATGAAAGATTGAGTTCCTTATTAATCAAAAATGGATTTTCCAGAGGAAACATTGACACTACACTTTTTAAGAAAAATGATAAAAATGATATACTCATAGTTCAAGTGTATGTTGATGATATTATCTTTGGTTCAACAAATGAGAAAATGTGTGATGCTTTTTCAAAACTCATGCAAAGTGAATTTGAAATGAGCATGATGGGGGAGTTAAGATACTTTCTTGGTTTCAAATCAAGCAACATGATAATGACATTTTTATTTGTCAAGAAAAGTATACAAAAGATCTTTTAACAAAATATAAAATGAATGAAGCCAAAATCATGACTACTCCCATGCATCCATCTTCTTCATTGGACAAAGATGAAAATGGAAAATTTGTTTCTGAGAAGGAATATAGAGGCATGATAGGATCATTGTTATACCTAACTTCCAGTAGACCGGATATAGTATTTGCAGTAGGATTATGTGCTAGATTTCAATCTGATCCTAAAGAATCACATTTAACTGCGGTAAAAAGAATTTTTAGATTTCTTGTTGGTACTATTGATCTTGGCCTTCGGTATAGAAAAGGTAGTCATTTTGATCTTGTAGCTTACTGCGACGCTGATTATGCTGGGGATAAAACTGAACGAAAAGGCACAAGTGGCTCATGCTAGTTCCTGGGAGAAGCCTTAATCAGCTGGTTGTGTAGGAAGCAAAACACAATTACACTATCAACTACTGAAGCTGAATACATATCAGCAGCAAATTGTTGCTCCCAAGTAATTTGGATAAAGAATCAACTTGAAGACTTCTCTGTAAGTTATTCTAACGTTCCAATTTACTGTGATAATACCAGCGCTATCAATTTGTCTAAAAATCCAATTCAGCATTCTAGATCTAAGCATATTGAAATTAAGCATCATTTTATTCATGATCATGTTAATAAAAAGGATGTTGAATTAATCTTTGTTGAAACTCAAAAAGAACTTGCTGACATATTTACAAAGCCTCTGGTAGAGGAAAGTTTCAATTTTATCAAACAAAAATTAAAAATCATCAAGAATCCAAACTGGATGCATCTGAATTTTTTTTCTCCAAAAACCAAGAACGTTCTTGGTTTCGCGATCATTCTCCTTTTTTTTAAGCATCATTCTCTATTTTTCTTCTCTCCACTCAAAAACTGAAATCATGATTTCCAGCATTGCATTTAATGCTCTTGTCTGGAGTTTTCAAAAGTGACTAACATGCTGACCTTCGCGCCTCCACATTCCCACATTCTCATTCTCACTCTTTTCAAATCAATCACCTCTCCACATTCTTTCCCTCTGTTTCTCTCTTCTTCAAAACCCAAAATCCGTTTTGTTTTTTTGAGAAAACATCAGAATTCCAAATGGCCAGAACCAAACACTCAAACTTTCCAGAACGTTCTCCATCTTCACTACCAGAATGTTTTGCCCCTCAACCCAATGAACCCGAACGTTCTACTCTCTCCCTCTCTCAAGAACGTCCTGCTCCTTAACAACCTGAGCCAGAACGTTCTTCTCCTCCCCAAACTGACCCATCTTTTTGCCTCCCATCTCTGATTCCCTCCCCTCTCTAGAAGACTTTTTCTGAAAAATGGGCTGAGAGACCCATTGGTATTGGTAGGGTGTTTCTTCTTGATAATCTCACCATTGAAATCAAAAACATCAAGGATCATACTGACTCCCTTGGATGGACTTCTTTCCTCCAAACTTCAGAATGTTTCTATCTTGAAGTAGTCAGGGCATTCTACTGCCATGCCCAAACCTTCCTAGAAAAATCCTTACTGGTATCCAACATTTAAGGCATATAGGTTAAGCTCACCCCTGAAATCCTAACCTCCATTCTCAATTTGCCCAAAGAAGGACCTACTATTTTTGGGAAAACCTAGTATTCTGCCTTAACTCTTAGCAGAAAAGAAGTTCTATCTGACATTTTCTTACCCAATACCAAAGATCATTTATCATCCTCCCTCAAACCCATATGCAAGGTCTTTATAGCATAAGCCAATATTCTGTCATTCCACATTGTGGCAGTCATGAATACGTCTCTGATAATGATGTCCTCATCATTTATCATCTTTTCCACCAAAAATGCCTAAACCTTCCATACATCATTCTTCAGAACATGATTGCTGCCGCATCCAAAGTTTATAAGAAGAACACTGTCCCCTATGGCATGGTTCTTACTAAATTTTTTTGGCACCTCAAAATCCCTTTCACCACTGAAAAATTCACTCTCAAAATATCCAGATTTTCAGCCAAAAACATCTCCCACATGAAAAAGACTTCTTCTGATCACTCGCAATGTACTGAACATACCACCACCACCAAAAGAAAACGCTCAGCTCGAAGAAAAGCTGCAGCACACTCTGGTATAGCCCCTGCTGAAAATCCAGCCCCAACCCCAGCTGTTTAACCTACCAGAGAACGTTCTCCTCAAATACCCCAAGAACGTTCTCCACCTACCATCATTCTCCCTCCCTCCGTTTCTGTTTTGATTATCCCACCTCTTTTAGTAATGACAAAGGGGGAGAAAGAAGTTTAGTATTTATGTCTTAATTTTGTGAAGTTTCTTTTTTGTATATTGAAGTTCTGCTTGTAATCAGCTCTCACATGTTAATGAAATATTTCATATTTTGATCAAATTCTCTATGGCATATTCTGAGGGGGAGCTTTCATGCTCTATGTAATTATCTTTTACATATTAGAATCAAAATTAAAATCTAAAATTAAATTATGTTTGTCATCATCAAAAAGGGGGAAATGGTTAAAGCCAAATCTCAATTAAAGTGTTTTGAGTGTATTAATCCAAGATAGGTACTAAGCAAAATCAGTTTAAAAAACAAAGCTAAAAATGGACTGCCAAGAACCAAGAACGTTCTGGACATTTTCTGGAAAAACCAAGAACGTTCTCCAGGATGCTTTTTCACTTCATTTGGGCGGTTTGAACCTGATTTTTATGCAAGGAAAAATCATGCTTATTTTAAACGGATTTCCAGTACATCATAATAGGATATGAAGCTTTAAAGATAGCAAAAGAAACACTCTAAAATATCTAAGGAGAAAAGATTTAGAGCAAGATAAAACATATGAAATAGCTGAAAAAGATCATTCTCCAGCTTCTGCCTTTCTGCACCAGAACATTCTCCAAGTTCTGAACTAGTCCAAGAACGATTCTGATGTGCTGTACAACATCACATTATGACACATATTATTTTGATCAAACTAAACCTATAGTGTGCACATATCAGATGGCAAACAATAAACAAATATGAGAAAGTAAAGAAGTCAAAAAAGTAGAAAAGTTCAGTTTAAAGGATTAAAATAAGAGTTGATTATTTTATTCTGCCCCTTGACCAAGGGAACCTCCTGAAACGGTAATATTGAGCCTTCAATGACTTCCTAAATATCTATAAAAGGAACCTCACTGATCAAGAGATGTAAGACATTCAAGTGCCAAGAAAATCATCAATCACCCACATTAACAATTGAAAGCTTCTCAAAGAAATCAGTAACCTTCTGTTTCGAATTCATTTTCTTTAGTTTATTGAAACCATTTGTAAAGAATCTAAACTCAAACAAGAGTTGAGTCAAAACATATTATGTTTTAAATCCTATCATTATCATACAACACTCAAGATTATAAGGCTTGTTTATAGCTTGAGTGAGTCGTTTTTAGAAAAATTCTTTAAAGATTAAAAGGAGAGTTGTAAAATCCTATCAAGGGTTGATAGGTGATCTGATTGAATATCTTTCTGGGTGGAAAGGATTGACAAACTGTAATAGATCAAGGTTATCTAAGCTAGATGCTATAAAACCAAGAGGGTACTTTGTTTTAAACACTTAGTGGAAAAACTCACTGGTGTGAGGACTGGACGTAGCCCAAGTTGGGTGAACCAGGATAAATCTCTGTGTGTTATCTCTTCCTTACCTTTATTTAAATTCAGCTCTTTATTTACTTATGTTCAAAAACCAACTTTCTGTTTTAAAACAAACCAGAACATTCTGCGTTTTTCCAGAATGTTCTCTGTTTTCTGTCTTTAATATTAAGATTATTCTGCCTTTTAAAACTAATCAAGAACATTCTTCCATTTCTAGTTTCTAAAATCAAGAACGTTCTCCATTTTCTACCTTATTAACCAAGATCATTCTTGAGTGTTGACACTTAACTTTGTCTGCTTTCTTTAGACATTTTATATAAATATATATATATCTATAAAAAATGAGAAAAATATAATAAATAAAAATAAATAATTAGACTATAAACTTTAGACAATCATGAGTGTTTTTGTTTCTTGTTTGTCTCTGATTCCTATTCAGGCGTTCACTCTTTTCTTAAACAAAAAAAGAGTACATAATTGAATAAAAAGAAACTGAAAAGAAATGGATTGATGGTAATAAAAATTAGTATAATAATGATCATTTGAATGAAAAGAAACTGAAAAGAAATTGATGAATAATAAGAAAAACTAGCATAATGGTGACCATTTGAATGAAAAGAAACCAAAAACAAATTGATGAATAGTAATTGGTAATCAATCCACAATTATTTCCTTGTCTTTTGTAACCTACACCCAGAAAGTCTATAAATAGTCGACACCAAGAGTAGAGAAGGAAAGCATGATTAAAAAAAAATAGAGAGAATAAGAGGCAAAAATAGGGAGGAGTAGACAATTGGAACTTTGATAAAGTCAGTCTAGCAAAACAAATTGAGTAGTAAGGTATCAATGTTCGTATCCTCCTCTTATTTTCTTTTTATTATTGCTTCAATTTTAAAAAATTCGCAATTTAGTTTTCTATGCTTTCATTTTTTTTAATCTATTGTCCCTGTTCCTAAAATTGTTTTGCAACACAGATACTAAAAAAATGTAAATAATTGATGATTATAAACAAATCACCAAGTAAATCAAACTTCATCCCATTGTAACATAACACAAAACTCATATCATGGTTTATCAAATAACCCAAAAAAAAATTATAACAAACTAGATCAATAAATAGTTTTTTTTAAGGATTAGAATTAATAGTCGCCGCCGCCGGATGAAATTCATCCTCGCTCACCGCGCCGCATTACTCACCCCCAACCGCCAATGGCCTTTGTGCCGCGACAGATCTGACAATGCACAAGCAAATCCTTTAACAGATTGCTTCATCGTCGTGTCCATCTGTTTCGTGCACATACCACCGCGTTACCATTGTTTTCTAACAAAAAAATCAATTTTTCTTTACATTAAAACCAAAATTAAAAAAAAAATACAATTTGTGAAAAGATACTTCACATTTTTTTTGTTATTATTAATATTATTATTATTATTACTATTATTATTATTACATTTTTACTTTTAGATACATATATAATAATAACTATATTAAAACAATAGTTAAAATAGAGTAGTAATTAAATCGGATCACACATAAATATTTTCTACCCAAGAATTACGTGTGTTTTGATTTCCCTATTGTACCTGGGGATACGTAGGAGCAAGGTTTTCTCCTTGTCAAACCAAATTAATAAAAAAAATATTTTCCTTTCTTTTATTAATATAAATAATTTATTTTTCTTTTTATTATTCTTTTAGGGAGGCAAAATAAATAATTAAATAAATAAATAATTTTTATACAATAATTATAGGGTAACCATTTTAACGATGTAGGTGACATTACTTTCTTTACTCGTGATGGACTCTTGAATTCATTTTTTGGTTCAAAAACTTTATTTTAGGTTTTATCTAATTTTTCCCTTTTCTAAAAAAATAAAATTGGTGGCGACTCATTTTTCGCGGACAAACCGACCTCGACAGCTGGCGACTTCACTGAGGATTTTTTGAGAGTTAAGCCCAACCTAATTAATTCCATATAAATATTTATTTATTTTTATTTTTATTATCCTTCTTGTTTTTATTTGTTTTAATTATTTTATTATATATTTATTGTGAATATAATTGTTGTGATTTTATTTATTTTTTGTCATTTACATGCTTAATGTAATTTTTTCTAATTGTGGTAATTGTTTTATTTTATTTATTTCTCTAAATACACTAACACGTGATTCGCACACTTATGAGTGGGCTCTATTCCCGGGCTAAGTGCAACCTAAGATAAGTTAGAGGCTGTGTAATGATAATCTTCTGGATGTACATCTTGTCTGGTTGTCATGAAAGTCTCACATAGAGTTGACCTTTTCTAGAATATTTCCATTTTAATAGTTTACCTATTAATTGGTTTAATATTTTAGAATTGAGTTGTGTGCTCTAGGAACCTATTTAGAACTATAGAGCCACCAATGGTCAAGGTTCACGTTAAAGACTATAGAACAATCAAATAAGAAAATAACCATATAGGTGACATGCACATTTGAGAGAAAAAAAAAGCTACCTACCTCTATATAATATTGCATCTCAAAATCATGCATATTACATCCTTTTTATTTTACGACATTTTTTTCCTTATTTTTTTTTAAAAATCATTGCATATTAGGAGGTAGTAATTTTTTTTACATAATCATTTCATTCACTTTTTTTTTATATTCTCATAACATTTTCCTTCATGAAAAAGATACTATAAAAAAGTAAAAAAATAAAAAGAAAGCAAAAAAAGAGTATCATGACACTCTTACCAGACATGTTCCTAAACTAAAATCATGGATGAATTGGAGCATACAAAGATGATTTAAACCAACTGAAAAACATTATGACTAAAAGCTTGGAAATCTTACAAACCCTTGATACCTAAAATCATTGGAATCCTTCATAAAAAAAATATATCACGAAGAACTCAGGTTTACCCCTTGATTTCATAAGTCTGACAATTTTCACGTTTTACTCTTCTTTTTTTGTTATACTCTACCTCAAGTCACTTGCCCACAAGATTTGAACCTGATATTGGTGAGATTTATCTTCATCATCCACCCCGTACTTCCAGGTCATGACCATACTTTCTTGGCTTTTCACCACAAGTAAACCTCTAGAAGTTGGGTCGTCTATGTTGAATTTTCATTATTACCGCTTATTACTTTGATGTCATGGAAAATTCATCAATCTAAAAAAAATGGCAAATCTTGTATGATCTATATTGATGTGCCCAAAGTTTTATGATACTTTATTGTAGAATTGACACATTTTTGTTTCCTTAATGGTATGAATATCAATAAATCCATTTTGTTTTCTCTTTTTTTTTTACCCTCATATATTTAACCATTTCCTACCCAACATTATATGCCATTCTCTTATTCTAACCCTGAAATTATGTACCATGCATATTTGGAAGTAGTTCATAAATAAGTTTGCTAAGATCTTATACATAACCTCAATCATGCTATTTAATTCCACTTAATGTGAGAATGATAAAAATAAAGTCCACTATCTGGATGGACCTCAATATGTTGCATGGAATTAACGTCACGTTAATCTTCTAGAAAAGTCACTTCATCTTTATTATTGTCTAAATGTGTTTTGAATGTACCAATCACGTGGAGGAATTTGAAGTTTGTACCATGGGTATTCTAGTCGCTCACAAATCGAAAGTGAAAATGTTGAAAGTACATGAGAGTTGAAGGTAATCCTCAATCAGCTAAATCAAGAATGGAAAAACGGGGATAAGAAGATGATCATTTATATATACATATTAGACAAGTGTCTAAAAAAAATTTTGAACTCATTTTCCATCATGTCCGTCAATAATATAATCAACTAGCTGACGTTCTAACTACTTTATCTTCAATGAAGAATACTCACTCACAAGAATGAAAATCACGACTATCTTGCTTATTATCAAATGTATAAGAAAAGCTAGATGGAAAAATCTCGTACCAAATACTACCTCATAACTGTGGAATACCCTTCCTAAGTATCATACTATAGCTGGGACACCGCTTTGTTCCTTATTGTATAGAATAAAGGTAGTGCGACCCACTCAAACAAAAAACCCCTTATCAAGAGTAATGATCTGTGTTGACTGACTGAATTCAATTCAAGAAAAATGTTGACTACCTCATGTTAGGGACAATTATTTCAAAAGATCTTAAAAGAAGAACATATGAACTTCAGAGCTTCAAAAGAAAGAATTAGAGCTCAAGAAGATTTTACATATCTAAAAGGACTAGCATGACAAGTGGATTCCCAACTATATGAGCCCCAATACCATAAAAGAAAAATACATTCAAGTGTGGTTCTTATGCACACCAATATGGATCGAGAAGACTTATCACTACTTGCACACATTGATGCTTCAAAAAGTATTACATCTAAATGAAGACCCGCTAGGTTGAAAATCCAAAAGGACGACCTAGGCAAAAATTAGGGTATAAAAAAAATATAATAATAAATACCCACTAGGTTGAAAACCTAAAAGGACAACCTAGACAAAACTTAGGGTACAAAAAAAATATATACCCGCTAGTTTGAAAACCTGAAGGGGCAACCTAGGCAAAAATTAGGGTACAAAAATGAGTAAAGACCCACTAGGTTGAAAATCCAAAAGGACAACCTAGAAAAAAGTTAGGATACCAAGTCGAATGAAGACTTGCTAGATCAAAAACTCGAATGAGGGAGCTAGGCGAAAATGAATGAAGACCTGTTGGGTCAAAAACCCAGAAGGGCGACCTAGGCAATAATTAAAGCCACAAAAAAAAAGAAGTTCACGAGCTTGAGAATAAAAGAAAATGAGCAAATAATATGGCTTACACAGATCAAAGTCAAAGCATAATATATTCCGGAAGGTTGTGAAGATAAATTAGGGCAAATCAAATCCTCCAAAGTGGATTAAAGACGTGATTAAAATTGTGGCATGAGTTTTTAACACACTTCATTTATGAAATACTACTAACAAATCGGGTCATTTATCCATATGAGATCACGTTATCTTTTTTTTTTCTATGAATCCTTCTTTTTTTTGTACCATTGATTTTCTCACTAAATATCATATTCTAATCCCTGCTTCACTAATTTCTTGTGTTATAAATCATTTTGTCAAAATGCATTTTCTTATGATAATCATATGTTGGGGCATAAAATATGTGAATGTCAAGAGGCCAAAACTAGTAAGATGTCTTTACACATAAGGCAGTGGCATCTAGAGATCAAGTCGAAGATGTAACAAAAATCTCTTTAAAGATCAAAAGGACAATAACCACTATTTATTCAAAGTGGTGCACATATTTCATCCATGAATCCAAGGACCATGTTTGTAAGGAGGTGAAAGAAATAAAATAAAAAATAATTGTAAAAAAGTGTGTTGAAAATGAAGGAAAATGTTCATTCATCAAGTGCATTCATGACATTTCATATTTTTAATAGTGTATAAATTTAAAATCAGGACTACTGACCTGCACCCTCTAATTTAAATAGATAGGATGACTGACCCATACACTCTAATTTAATGTTGGGATAACTAACGCACATCCTCTAATTTAAAAGCCAAGATGATTTCCCGTTATCTCACATTGATATTCTGGTTGACAATACGGTCAGTCATTCGCTCTTCTCTTTTATGGATGGTTTCTCTGGGTATAATCAAATTAAGATGGCAGCCAAAGATATGGAAAGAACGACTTTCATTTTTGGTCTGAAGAATGCTGGGGCGAACTACCAAAGAGCTATGGTAACCTTGTTCCATGACATGATACATAAAGAGGTAGAAGTTTATGACATGATTGCCAAGTCACAAACAAAAGAAAAACATGTTATTGATGTAAAGAGACTAAGACTTAGAAAATTTAAGCTAAAACTTAATCCTCTAAGTGCACTTTCAGTGTGAGGTCGACCCCGATAAGATTTGGGCCATTTCATAAATACCTCCCCCAAGTACAGAAAGAGAAGTTCGTGGTTTTCTTGGGAGATTAAATTATATTTCAAGATTTATATCACAACTAACCGCTACTTGTTAACCGATCTTTTAAACCTTTACGGAAAAATCAAATAGTTGTGTGGAATGAAGAATGCCAAAACACATTTGAGAGAAATCTGACAATATTTGCAGAAGCCTCCAATTCTAGTCCCCCCAATTCCGGGCTGACCCTTGATCATGTATCTTCCAGTCCTCGATGGGTCCATGGGATGTGTGTTGGGGAAACACGATGAAACAGGAAAGAATGAGCATGCCATTTAGTATTTGAGAATTTTTTTTTACAAATATACAATGTTAGAACGAACTTGTTGTGCCTTAGCTTGGACAGCCCATCACTTGAGGCAATACATGCTTTGCCATACGACTTGCTTGATATCCAAGATGGATCCGATCAAGTACATTTTCGAAAAAATCTGCTCTCACAGGGCGAATTGCTAGCTGACAAGCGATGTTATCAAAATATGATAATACCTATGTCACTAAGAAAGACATCAAAGGGTGGATGATTATCAGTCAATGCAATGTGAACTCCCGGATGAAAGCATCATGGTTTTGTCTAAAGAATGCAATAATGGAAAATGGACCCTATTGTTCGACGAGTCCTCAAACGTAATGGGACATGGGATTGAGGTTGTCTTAATATCTCCCAAAAAAAGTAGTTCATACCTATCACAACAC
The DNA here is from genome assembly GCA_037974295.1 of Cicer cuneatum. Lineage (NCBI taxonomy): Eukaryota > Viridiplantae > Streptophyta > Magnoliopsida > Fabales > Fabaceae > Cicer > Cicer cuneatum. The sequence continues at coordinate 35,031,831 of JBBPBO010001985.1, read as the reverse complement.
GCCAATGTTTTGATTGTACCAATAACATGACAGAATGTGAAGCTTGTGCCTTGGGAATTTTGGCTGCTTTGGAATAAAAAGCAAACGTACTAGAAGTATATGGAGATTTAACCTTAGTCATTAATCAGCTTAACCAAGAATCGCAAACCCGATATAAGAAGTTAACACCTTATTTTACCTACATATTTTTTCACAATTTGACAATATCACCTTTCATTGTGTCCCTCGAGAAAACAATCAACTGGCTGATGCTTTGGTTACTTTATCCTCGACGTTCCAAATAAGTTGAAACGATGAAATCCCCTCCATTAAAATGGAGAGTCAGGATCATCTTGCCTATTGTCACGTAATGGCAGAAGAAACTGATGGGAAACCTTGGTATCACGAAACAGTATTTTATAAATAAAGAGTATCCTCCCGAAATATCATAGAATGAGAAAAGGACTTTGAGACGGTTAGTCGCAAGCTTTTTCTTGAACAAAAACATTGTGTAAAAGGAATCATGATATGGTACTCCCAAATGTGTTTATTTTGAATGAGGAAAAATAAAATCTCACCTTGAAAAAATTTGCTTTGATTATGTAAATAAATGTCATAAGTGTCAAATATATGCTGACAATATCCACGCCCCACCAATGCCCCTGAACACCCTTACAGAGCCTTGGCCGTTCTCAATATGGGGCATAGACGTCATCAGAAGGATCGAACTGAAAGCATCAAATGGACATCGCTTCATCTTGGTGGCTATCGATTTCTTTACCAAATGGTCAAATTCATAAACACGGAGTTAATATGCCGTTATGGCCTACCATGCAAGATCATTACTGACAATGCCAAAAATCTGAATAAAAAAATGATGGATGAATTGTGTGCCACCTTTAAAATTCAACACCACAACTCATCCCTGTACAGACCGAAAATGAATAGCGCATTTGAAGCAGCAAATAAAAACATCAAAAAAATCATTCAGAAAATGGTTGTAACATATAAAGATTGGCATGAGATGTTGCCGTTTGCGCTATACAGGTATCGTACTTCGATAAGCACTTCAACTGGGGCAACCCCTTTTTCCCTAGTATATGGGATGGAGGTTGTGTTACCAATTGAAGTAGAAATCCTTTCGCTAAGAGTATTAATGGAAGCCAAACTAGAGGAGTCGGAATGGGTGCAAACCCGTTTCGATCAATTGAATTTAATTGAAGAAAAAAGGTTGGCGGCCTTATGCCATGAAAAATTATACCATAAAATACTAAAAAGAGCATACAAAAAAAAGTGCATCCTTGAGAATTCCGGGAAGGAAACTTGGTTCTAAAAAAGATCTTACCCATTCAAAAGAATTATCGTGGGAAATAGACCCCTTACTATGAGGGCTCATATGTCATAAAGAAAACTTTCTCAGGTGGAGCTTTGATCGTCACAAACACGGACGGAAAAGATTTAGTCCTCCCTGTAAACTCAGACTCCGTAAAAAAGTATTATACTTAACTAAATTACCCACTAGGTTTAAAACCTGAAAGGGCAACCTAGGTAAAAATTAGGGTACAAAAAAAATAATAAAATACCCGCTAGGTTGAAAACCTGTAAGGGCAACCTAGGCAAAAATTAGGATACAAAAAAAAAAAATAAAATATCAGTTAGGTTGAAAACTTGAAAGGGCAACCTAGGCAAAAATTAGGGTACAAAAAAAATAATAATAAAATACCCGCTAGGTTGAAAACCTGAATGGGCAACCTAGGCAAAAATTGTCTGAACCAAGTTGGTTCTATGTACTTAGGATTTTGATGTTTACAAAAGCACTCCATCTAATCTTATTTTGTACCTTGAATTATTACATTAAATGCCACCACAAGATGAAGTTTTTAGAGGTAGAAGATGAAGACATCAGATAATGCATCCAGAAGGTACCAGAGGATGCATCTTGAAAATACCAGAGGATATCTTTACTGGCCCATATCAAAAGGAAACACAGTCAGAAGGAGACCTGGACCAGACCAGAAGGAAGCCTTCCAGAGGGAGGCTTGATCCAGACCAGAAGGAATCATTAGTCAGACTTAGTCCATAAGTTATTTTGACCAGAAGATGGCCTGACAGTGAAATGATAAATAGTCCAGACTTGATCTAGACTTAATCAGAGGATAAATTAATGGGTCAAGAACAAGAGATTCAATCCAGACCAGAAGATAGCATAGTTCAGGGTATGAAACTAAGTCCAGACTAGAAGAAATAATGTCCAGATATGATCCAGACCTGATCCAAATCAGAAGGTAAAATGTCCAGACTTAAATAGCATTTGTCTAGATTTAATTTCAGTTCAATCCAGACCCAGTTCAGAATTGGTCCAGATCAAAGGGAAAAGGTTCAGATAAATTGTCCAGATTTAAGAATATGGCCAAGTGTTGGCTGAGATCAGAAGATCAGACCATGGCCTAGTGTTGGCCGAAATTAGAAGGTCAGAATGTATGGTCCAGCATTGGCCGAGATTAGAGGATCACAGCAGATCAGTTTGCTAGTCCAGGTTGGCCAAGATCAGAAGATCAGAAAGTGTGGTCCAGGGTTGGCCGAAATTAGAGGATCACAACAGATCACTTAGTGTGGTCCAGATGTGGACGAGAGCAGAAGATCAAAAGGTTTCGATTTAATCATGATGATAATCGGTGGAGATTTGATTAAAATTTGATCAAAGTATTAAAAAGGATTTGATACAAAAATAAACTGAAGACTTGTGGAATTCAGAAGCTATTGGCGGGAAGAAAGATTTGTTCCAGAATTAATTAAAAAGATATGTTTTTTATTTAAGTGAAGCCCAATTGGTCAAAGTATTTTTGGAATAGTATCAGGCAAGATACAGCTAGAATTTAAACTTGGAAGAGACCCTAATCTGCATCTATAAAATGAGGCTAAAAGAAGAATACTTAGCATCGAAAATCACAAAAGAGTCATACACTTCCAAAGCAAACACTCAAGTTTTTAGTGAGGTTAATTGTGAGTTCCAGCTTTCCAGAAGCAAGCACTCGTGTTATTTTCTTTCCCTTGTGTTAGATCTAAGTTGTTGAAGTAGAGTCTACAACCTGATGGAGTCAGAAGGGGTAGCAGATTACTTGGCAATTAGATTCAAGGCGTTGTAATTCCTTCTATAATCTGGGGTTGTCAGATTGGTAGGAGAAGACTTGACTTGAGAAGTCAAGGTGCTGCATTCCTCAAGAGTCTAGGATTGTTAGACTGTTTGAGAAGACTGACTTGGAGGGTCAGTGGAACTATTGTAATTCAAGGTTTTGAATTAGTAAAATCCTTCAAGGTGAAGGGACTGGACGTAGCCTCGTTAATGATGAACCAGTATAAAATTCTGTGTTTTTATTTTTACTTTATATCCGCTGCTAACTCTGTTTTATTCATACGTCAAGTTTTGTTTTAAAGCTGCAAAAACAGAAAAAGTATTCAAGTTAGTCAAACACAATTCAACCCCCTCTTCTCGTGTTTGCACCTTCAAAAATTAGGGTACAAAAAAATAGTAATAAATACCCGCTAGGTTGAAAACTGAAATGGGAAACCTAGGCAAAAGTTAGGGTACAAAAAATATAATAGATACCTGATGAGTTAAAAACCTAAAAGGGCAACCTAGGAGAAGAAGAAAAAAAACTGCAACAACAACAAAAACAAAGAATATATACTCAAAAAGACATGATCAACAATATGTATCGGACTATGGCACGAGAAGTTACTACAATCTACCGTTGAATTACTAGTAACCAAGTCGGGTCTTCCACCAATTTCTTTTGTTTTATCTTATGTAAATTCTTTTTTATTGATATATACTTTTATCATCTTTGTAATTTAATCCTCTATCTCAAATGCATCTTATGGTTATCATGTACTGCAAAGTAAAATATATACCATACCTCGATATAATGAATTGCGATAAAGTCATAGTAGAGTTTGTTTAGGGTACAAGGCAGACGAAAACATGATATCTTGCTTAAGATCAAAACAAAAATTCTTCTACAAAAAAAAAAGGGAAAAAAAGAGAAGACAAAAGAGAGATCAAAGATATCAAGTTCAAGAAAAATGTATAAGTGCCCTTCTCATCCATGATTTGAATGATCGTGTCCAATAAAAAAATAATAACAAAAACCAACATATTCATTCATTCATGACATTTCATAAATTTAAAGCCGAGAAAACGACTCGCATGTTGAAGCCGGGAAAACGACTCGCACCCAAAGTCGAGAAAATGATCCTCATGTTCAAGCCGGGAAAATGACTCGCACCCGAAACCGAGAAAACGACCCGCATGTTAAAGCCGAGAAAACGACTCCCACCCGAAGCCGAGAAAATGACCCGCATGTTGAAGCTGGGAAAACGACTCGCACCCAAAGCCGAGAAAACGACCCGCATTTTGAAGCCGGGACAACGAATCGCACCTAAAGCCGAGAAAACGACCCACATGTTGAAGCCGGGGAACGACTCCCACCCAAAGTCGAGAAAATGACCCGCATGTTGAAGCCGAGAAGACGACTCGCACCCAAAGTCGAGAAAACGACCCGCATTTTGAAGCCGAGAAAACGAATCGCATGTTGAAGCCGGGAAAAACACTCACATCCAAAGCCGAGAAAACGACCCGCATATTGAAGCCGGGAAAACGAATCGCACCCAAAGCCGAGAAAACGATCCGCATGTTGAAGCCGGGAAAAAGACTTGCACCTTTCTACAAAAGTTCTTTCCGGACAAAATTAGAGTTGTCATCTTTACTTATCTTTACTTTGATTCTCAAGTAAATTCTAAGTAAAGAGTGGCAGTTGTTGATACCTAATTTTGTCCTCTTTCTTTAGACAATCATGAGTGTTTCTAGTTCTTGTTTACCTCTGATTCCTGTTCAGGCGTTCACTCTTTTCTAAAACAAAAAAAAAGTACATAATTGAAGAAAAAGAAACTGAAAAGAAATGGTTTGATGGTAATAAAAATTAGTATAATGGTGATCATTTGAATGAAAAGAAACTGAAAAGAAATTGATGAATAGTATTAAAAAATCAGCATAATGGTGACCATTTGAATGAAAAGAAACCGAAAACAAATTGATGAATAGTAATTGGTAATCAATCCACAAGTATTTCCTTGTCTTTTGTAACCTACTAGAAAGTCTATAAATAGTTGACACCAAGAGTAGAGAAGGAGAGCACGATTGAAAAAAAAAACAAAGAGAATAAGAAGCAAAAATATGGAGGAGTAGACAATTGGAACTTTGATAAAGTCAGTCCAACAAAAAAAATTGAGTAGTAAGGTATCAATGTTCGTATTCTCCTCTTATTTTCTTTATATTATTACTTCAATTTTAAAAAAAATCGCAATTTAGTTTTCTAAGCTTTCATTTTTTTTTAATCTATTGTCCCTGTTCCTAAAATTGTTTTGAAACATAGATACTAAAAAAAATGTAAATAATTGATGATTATAAACTAATCACCAAGTAATACAAACTTCATCCCATTGTAACATAACACAAAACTCATTTCATGGTTTATCAAATAACCCAAAAAAAAAAACCATAACAACAAACTAGATCAATAAATAGTTTTTTTTAATGATTAGAATTAATAGTCGTCGCCGGATGAAATTCATCCTCGCTCGCCGCATTACTCACCCCCAACCGCCAGTGGCCTTTGTGCCGCGACAGATCCGACAACGCACAAGCAAATCCTTTAACAGGCTGCTTTACCGTCGCGTCCATCTGTTTCGTGCACATACCACCGTGTTACCGTTGTTTTCTAACAAAAAATCAATTTTTCTTTACTTTAAAACCAAAAATACAATTTGTGAAAAGACATCTCATATTTTTTTCGTTATTATTATTATTATTGCTATTATTATTATTATTACATTTTTACTTTTAGATACGTATATAATAATAACTATATTAAAACAATAGTTAAAATAGAGTAGTAATAAAATCGGATAACACATAAATATTTTTTACCCAAGAACTATGTGTGTTTTGATTTCCCTATTGCACCTGGGGATACGTAGGAGCAAGGTTTTCTCCTTGTCAAACCAAATTAATAAAAACTTTCTTTTATTAATGTAAATAATTTATTTTCTTTTTTATTATTCTTTTAGGGGGACAATATTACTTTCTTTACTCGTAATGAACTCCCGAATTCATTTTTTGGTTCAAAAACTTTATTTTAGGTTTTATCTTATTTTCCCTTTTTTTAAAAAATAAAATTGATGGCGACTCATTTTTTGCGGACAAACCAGCCTCGACATTGAGTTATTTTTTAAGTGTTAACACAAAAATTTTAAAAGCAACATGTCTATTTCAGAGATAAGGCTATAAAATTCACTCCAATTAACATATCTGCGATTGACCTTTTGTTGAGAAGTCAAATGCTTTAAAGCTTCATAATCAGAATAAAGACTAAAGTCTTTATTCAACAAGTAATAACTCCAATATTGCAGTGCACGAACAATGGCATAAAACTCTTTTTCATAAGTTGAGTATCTATGTTTACCATTGTTGATCTTTTCACTAACGAAGGCTATAGGGTGACCATCTTGAAATAGAACAGTGCCAATTCCAATATTGGAAGCGTCACATGTGACCTCAAACACCTAATTAAATTTGGAAGGGCGGGCATTGGTGTTTCCATCAAACATAGTTGTAGCTCATAAAAACTTTTTTGTGCTTGCTAAGTCAATCGAAATTTATCTACCTTTTATGCAATCCGTGATTGGGAAACAACATATAAAATTATTGATAACTATTATATAAAATTGCATTAATCCATGGAAACTTCTCACGTCATGGATTGACATTGTAATAGGCCAACAATTGATTGCTTTGACCTTGCTTGGGTCAACGTGAATGTCTTCCACAACGATATGTCCCAAAAATATGACTTCATTAGTTAAGAAAAATATTTCTTGAGATTGACATAGAGTTTTTGCGGACGATGAATCTTTAGCATGTCATAGATGTTCTAAGTGCTTCTTTTTGCCTTTGATGGATATCAAAATATTGTCAAAGTAGACGACTATAAATTTACCAACGAAGGGTCGAATTACTTGATTCTTCTGATGCATGAATGTACTAAGAACATTGGATGCCCCAAAGAGCATCACAATTCATTCTTACAGGTCATCTCTAGCTTTTAAATGTTGTATTCCATCATCTCTTGACCTAAGGTTGATTTGGTGATACCCGCTACGGATGTCAATCTTTGAAAAGATAGGGGCACCATCCATCTGATCTAATAAATCATTGAGCCTAGGTATCAGAAATTGATACTTGATGATAATCATGTTTGTGACACCCTAAACCCTAATATCCAATTTAAACAAAGTACACTAATCTTTAAGAAAAATAGGCAACAATTTCAAATAGAGTATCAAAATTTTTCTTTCAAATAAAGGCTTTGAAAATAAAAAATATCTCTTGGAATCAAAGCAACCAAGACTTAAAATTTATTATTCATGGACGTTAAATCATTCCCAAAATTTAGAGATGATTAATTTTCATCTTAAAAAATAATAAATTATAAAATAATAATTTATTGCCAAAATGTTTACAAAATATTGTTTTAGTTCAGAATTACATAAAATACAGTCAATGACTCTCAACTAGTGTCACCTATCTGAGCAGAAATCACCAACTGAGAATCTGTAATAACACGTTTTCATAAACGCACCCAAAAAGGGGGTGAGTTTTGAAATTAAGTTGATAGTATAATATAAGTAAGAAGAGCACATAAATAATTATAATAGAACCATATCATAACACACCATGGTATATCAAAACATTCAATGAAATAATATCACACTATAACGTCAAAATCACACGAGGAAAATCAATACCTTATTATTATATAAAATCATGTAGAGAAAATATTATAACCTTCGACACATTAATTACAACATAACAGTCACAAGACAATGCAATGCTATGCATCAACTTTGAGTTTACTTCTTCACTACTTGGTATCATTCTAATTATTAAGTACTGAGTTAGGAGGCTTGATGCTATGCCACCAGACAAGTGGAAAGACAATTTAAATTGGCTCTATCCTTATAGATCCCCTCATGTCAACCAGAGACACATTATGCGACGATCAAGGTAAATGTGTGTTGCATGGTAGGTCCCAACATTTAGAGGGCTACCTATAATAGCCCGACCCATTTGACTGACATTGTTACTTGCGATCTTTTTCCCCCTTTTTCCTCCATGAAGATGAATTTAAGATGATAAGGGTTTGTTTTTCTCAAACGCAGCCTTGCAACGCTATTGAGGAACAAGATAGTTGTTCATATTGTGCAGTTGGGGTGCGAATAACAATGACCTTAAACTAGGTGTAGTAAGAAAAATAGTCCAGATAGATAAAAAAAAAAAGTAGAAATAAGCTAAAATATATAAGAAGTGGAGAAAGTAATCTAGCCCAAAAATCTATTTTAATATCTATTTCTAAAGTGGCAAATATACTAATCAGTTGTTTTATTCATCTATAACAAAATATTAGTCTCTACAATACTCATATTAAAATACTAATATTTATCATTAAAATAAATAAATAAATATATAATTTATCTTAACTACTAAATTAAATATATGTAAAATTAACACATCGCAACAAACACGCGTTTCTAGATCTTATTTAAGTCAAAAACTATTATTTTATTAGGATTCATAATTTCGGATGCAAAGGAGGAGTCAACTACATTGTAGAGGAGTCTTTGTCCAACCTTTATGTATAATTTTTTTCGTTCTCTGTATTTTCTATTAAGCATCATAGTAGCTAATTTATTCATTGATTAAGGATTAGATGAACATCCTTGAATCTATATAATTTTAGTTTTCTTATGCTATTTATGCAATTATTAAGTATTTGGCTATTCATCTATTTTAACTCTTACTGCTTTTATGTGTTTGATCACCATATAATTTAATTTAGGTATTACTTCATTATTGAAAAATAGGCGGTAATAACCGGAACTGAAATAATTGTCCATGTTTCAATATTGTTATAGGAATATAAACTAATAACATGTGTCCTAAGAAACTAACGTTCATACGTGGTTTGAGTAACAAACTTGATCACTTATGGAATTACGGTTTGTTCTTGTAAAAAATGATTTTGAGCCAATAAATTGCTCTTAATCTAGTTAGTTAATTTGACGTACCCCAGTAAGTTAGATTGATAAAATAGTCAATTAATAATTACATAGTAAAAAGGTTGTGATTCGAATTCCTAATCGCTTTTCTCAATTTTAAAAAGTTCTCTAGTTAATTTTGCAATTATAAACCAATTTACTAATCTTTTTGTCACATAAGTGTTTACAACTTTATGTCGATAAATAATTTAATAACAATCCATGTAGAGATGATTTTATTTATCACTTTATTACTTGAATGATTTGGTACGCTTGCCAAAAAATTTTCGGCGCCGTTGTTGGGGATTGTTGATTAATTTTTGACAAGGCAAAGTAGTCATACTTAGTTTAAATTTGTTATGTTAAATTTCAAAACAAAACAAAAATTAATAAATAATAATAGTTGTTGTTTATTGTTGTTATTTCTTTTCGATAATTTCTCTACCATTGAAGGTATTCAGAGTTGTGTATGCAATGTGAAAATTCAGGATGACTCATTGAAAGAAGAGTTAGAGAAGACTGCAAAGCTAAACAAAAATGAGTTAAAGAAAAAATACATGCAAACATAAAGGCATTGAAAGAAGTACTTTCTACCCAATATCCACCAAGCAAATATGATACTTAATTGGAAGATATAAATACACCACCGCCCCTACCACCTAGGTACAGTAATGGATTTCAGTATGCAGGTGCATTTCCTTTTGATTAAGTCATATTTGTTGAGTGTTATAAAGAATGAACAGTTTTCGGGTGCTAAGGTTGAAGATCCCAATAAACATTTAACCAATTTATTTGAGATTTGTGGTACAACAAGCCCTCCTAGCGTGACTAAATATGCAAAAAGATTAAGGTTGTTTTATTTTAACTTAACTGAGAGAGCTAAATATTGGATTTTGTCTACTCTATCTCGAATGATAGATATTTGGGATTAATTGGAGGAAAAAAATTCTACGTTCATTCAGATAAGGGTTGAGATCACAAACTTTGAATAGAAGGATGTTGAGAATTTGTATGATGCTTGGGAGAGGTATAAATTGCTTGTGAAGATATGTTCAGGGCATGGGTTTGAGACCTCAGACAAGGATGATGTTGGATGCTTCAATTGGGGGATCATTCGGTACACGGATTATGGAATATGGAACTAGTCTGATTGGCCAGATGGTTTCTAATGAATATCGGGTACAACATGATATAGGGTGACCAAGAAAAGGTTTGATTGAAGTGGATACAAACAATGTTATGTTAGTTGCACAAAAAAAAATCTAAAATAGACTAGCTAACTAAGTAGATGGAGGTGGTTCTTAATTCTAAAAAAATTGTTGACGCTACACAACAGGTTCTCAAGTGTGATTTTTGTGGTGGAGATCATGAGAATGGTGAATGTAGCTCAAGAAAAGGTTAATTTCATGGAAAATAAACAACGACGGGGTGGTAACCCATATTCTAACACCTACAATCTAGGGTGGATGAATCATTCTAACTTCTCTTGGAAAAATGATTGATCGATTTCCAACAAACAAGCTCAACATCAAAAGAAGGGTCTCTCACCGGAAGAAACTCTCAATAAATTTATGCAGGTAGCTTAATCCTCATGGGAAAAACAAGAGGAGGTCAACAAGTGTCATGTTGCCTCCATTAAAAATCTTCAAATTCAAGTGGATTAATTGTCCAAGCAGATAACAAAAAAGGCAAGTAGCGGTTTCTCTGGTAATACAATTGATAATCCCAAGAATGAGAGTTGCAAGGGCATAAGTTTGAGAAGTGGAAAACTCCCAAAGAAAAAAACGGAAGGGATGGTGGGAAGTCAAGTTGAGCAAGAAAAGAAAGAAGAAGTTGAAATTGAAGGTACAAAGGTCAAATGAGGATGAGGATAGGCCCAAGTAGATCAATGAAAATTCAATCTTAAAGTGGTCACAAAGTCAACTATTACAAGACGTGGATAAGCCTTAAATCACCTCCTTATTTGAAGTTACTATACTCTCAAGTGAAGAAGAAAGAAAATGATGTGCAATTTACAAAATTTATGGATACTTTCTCTTGAATGCAAATCAACGTTTCTTTTTTTGAGGCATTAAAGTAAATGCCCACCTATGCGAAATTCATGAAGGAGTTGTTGACCAAAAAGAGGAAATTCAAAGAACAAGAAACATTTGAACTTACTAAGGAGTGTAGTGACATCATTTATAGGAAGCTTCCTCCAAAGTTAAAAGATCTAGGTAGTTTCACTATCCCTTGTACTATTGGAAGAACTCTTTTTTTGATTTAAGTGCCAACATAAATCTCAGGCCTTTATCAATGATGAGGAAGCAAGAAGGTGGGGAATGCAAACCCACTGACGTCATTACAACTTGCTGGCGAATGTGCTTATGGCATAATGCATAATGTGTTGGTGAGGGTGGACAGTTTCTTGTTTCCGCTAGACTTTTGTTATATTTGATTTAGAGGAAGATGACGAGGTCCCATCATCCTCAGAAGACCATATCTAGCCACAGGTAGAGCTTTGATTGATGTTGCTCATGTTGAGATTTCAAGAAGAGAAAATGACTTGTAAGTTGTTTCAAGCTATGTGCCACCCTAATGATAAAGGGAAGTGTTTTAGATTCAAAAATATTGAAGATTGGGAGTTTCAGTTTTTGTAAATAGATTTTTAAAGATGATTTAACAATCCATTAAAAATAAACAATCCATTGGTAGCATGCTATTTTGGATCAATCACGTGTTTAAAAGATATTCGTTTTTATATTCCTATTCTTGTTTGATCATAAAATTAACCTAACAAGAATTGATTAATTTTATAGAATTCCTAATTGATTAAGCGTAAAAAAGAATTTGATCAACTATGATAATGGAACAAACAGCACAATAGTATAATCAGTTTAAAGATGAAATTCAATCTATCCTATTGCTAAGAGAAATAGAATAAAGCATGCATTCCTTTTTATTCTGAGTAATCACAAAGGGTCCGGACGTCGCTACCAGTTTGGTGGTGAACCAGTATAAATCTTTGTGTGATTTACTTCTTTCCCCTGCTTATTTATTATGTGCTTTTGATTACCATGTTTATCCAAGATTTTTTTTTTGTAAAAGGACATGCTTCCGTACTTGAGCACATGACAACTAAGAAAAACCAACGCATAACAATTACACGCAACACAACAACATTACAACATTTTGCAATCATTCAAAATTTATCTAAGTGCTGAGAAAGAAAAATATGAATGTATTAATTACATTGTGACAACCTCTTCAAGAGATTTTTCAGAAAAACCTTAACTCATTCATTTTAATAATCCATAAGATTCGATTTGGTTACATGTCGATAAAAATTTAAACTTATATCACCAAGAACACAAAAAAATATCAATTTTATTCCTTTCACTATGAAATTTTCCCCATTACTATTCTTTTAAGCATAAAAAATAACTATACACCAATGCATTTCAATAACCAATTTTCTCATATTGGCATAAATAAAGATATAAAATTTTCATCAATTACCTCAAGACACATATATTGTTCACACAATTCAAATTCTTAAAATAAAAATACACAAAAAGTCAAGACTTTAAATAAAATACATCATAACAAACATATTACTAATGATATCGTTATAAAAATTGAAACTTTATAATTAAGTATATTAAGACACATAATTATGACACAAACATAAAATCAACCTTTTTAAAACATAAAGACATCATATCAATATCTTACAAACCACTAATTTAATATCTAGCCTAACTTCTTAGGTGCTTTCTTTCTTAACACCTCTAAATTCCCACGAAAAATAGCTCACAAGGCAAGGATGAATTCAGAGGAAAATATATTAGGATTTACTTAACAGACGTAGAAAATTATTTTGGGAGTGTATGAGTGACGAATGGGTGTGAGAGCAAGAGGGCAAATGTATGAACAGAGGGAGGAGTCGTGAGATTGTTAAAATAAGAGAGATTTCAATAGCTAATTACGTTGCAATATTATCATTGATTTCTTTGTCTAAAATTGAAGTGCACTAATTATTCTTCAATTGTTCTCTTCCTTTTTTTAAAAAAAAATTATTTGGTTGTTCCATGGCGAATTGAAATCACATGTATTTATGTGTATAAGTTAATTAGTAGAGTTCATCATATATTGCAGGGTGTCACACCACCCCTTTTAATTAAATAAATAAATTAGAGGTGTAACACCACCCATTTTAATTTTTTAATAGTTATGAAATCAAAAATTGCGTAGAATTCTTTTTTAGAGAATTAAAATAAAATAATAATCTTAGTTTACGGGAGATATAACAAAGGATGAGAGTTTTTTTTTTGTCCTCTCTTAATTACACAAAATAGATAAAACCCATAGTTAAATTTCTAACCTTCGTTTCAAAAATGAATTAAAGGTGTAAAGGAGGAGAGAGAGGTGGGTGCATGGTGTCAAGAATGAGGGAGTGTGCATTATCTGCTCTCTTAATTGGTTGAGACAAAGACATTAAATCTACATTATGCCAAGACAACACCATAAATTGTCATGAAGGAGAGTAAAAGGAATGAGACAAGTTAGTTTTTTATTTTTTTTATTTTTTTATATTAAAGATGGATGGAATAAAAATATTTTTACGCAAGAACACTCATACATGATGCTGAGTTTTACTAACTCTACTATCTCTTAGGCAGAATACATATTTGGTCTAAAATAAAACTAACAAACAATATAACTTCTATGAATTTTAATTTAATTAAATAATTCAACTAATATTTTCATCAACTACAATAAATAAGCAAGACAAAAGTATTATTGGAGGTCACACATAACAAAATAAAGCTAACATATCTAACACATCAATTTCATGATTATCGAAACTTATCAAATAAACAAAGTACACAATAGTTCATTTAAGAAATAAGCATGTCATAAATCGTCCTCATGTAGTTGTTACACCAAAAAAATTAAATAAAAATATGTTAGAATTATTAAGGTAAAATAGAGGGTGATAAAATTTAATTTTATTTCTTTACACATAAAAAACACCTATATAATATATATGAAAATATTAGGGTGTTATATTATTACTAGTAATAGCCTTATTAAGTCTATGAACTGAATAGAAAGTCCTATCTATTTTTGGATCAAAAGAATGCAGAGTTTCAGAATTCAACCTAGTCATGCGTCATGAGAACATATAAACGCAATAAAATAAATCGTCTTAATCGCTAAAATAAAGGGTAAATTGAAAAACCGTTTAAGGAAAATCTAAAAATACTATCAAAATTTTTTAAAAATCAAACAAATCTAACTCAATATTCTTTTGAAGATATGAAAATTTAAATAAAAAATTAAAAAGCAGCCTAAACAAAGGAATTTCAGATTTCAAGCATTGAATTTTCTATCAAAGATTCAAAAGTTTTGATCCTTGATTTGTTTCAGACTTTCACACAATTTCGGAACAATCCGAGCAAATTGACTTAGAAACAAATTTTTTCTAATTTCAATGCAAAATCCAAAAACACAGTGAAAACTCAAGAGCAAATGATAGAAAAATAGTAAGTTTCTTAGATTGGCTAATCCTTATTAAAGATCCCTAACAACAAAACCAATTTGAATTGTAGTTGTACGCGGTCAAAATAAATTAAAATATAATAATATAGTGAATAATGTAGGATCCCAATGTAGTCAAACCATGGTTTGATCAATACCATAAATAAGAAAAACAATAAAGAAACAAAATTGGGGGTTTGAGTTTTTGTAAACAGGTTTGTAAAAAGGATTTAACAATCAATTCATTGGAAACATGCTATTTCGGATCAATCACATGTTTAAAAGGTATTCGTTTTTATATTTCTATTCTTGCTTGATCATACAATTAACCGAACAAGTGGTGATTAATTTTAAAGAATTCGTAGTCAATCATGTGTCAAAAAGTATTTGATCAACTATGATAAGTGAACAAGTGTCATAATATCATAATCAATTTAAAGACGGAATCCAATCAAATCTCTTTCTAAGTGAAATAGAACCTAACCATCTCTATTCAGAATATAATAAAGCAAACATTCCTTTTATTTAGAATAATCACAAAGCGAAGCAAAAATCATTTTTCATACGACTAAGCATCAATATAAGAAATGAAGATGCAAGTGATGAAAGATTGAAAAGAAAAGACTTGAAAATATAAAAAATGAAATTAAGCATTAATGATTCAAACCTCAAGATTCTTATAACAATTTCCTAACCAAAGGATTGATGAAGAGTGTTAGCCTTGATTAAAGCATAAAATATAACACTAGAGCTAAGGTTATCAAAATATGACCAAAGGTACCACCAAAGGTGAAGGTGCAAACACGAGATGCGGAGTTGAATTGTATTTGACTAAGTTAATATCTTTTTCAATATTTTATTAAACTGGTTTAGACTTGATGATTTACTTGGAGTAAAAGCAATAACAAAACTAAGGAGTGCAGAAATAAAGTGACACAAGTAACTGTTGGAACCAAGTTGGTTCTTTCAATTAAAGTTTTGATGTTAACAAAAGTATTTTATGAAAATCATATTTTGACTTAGAAGAAGTATGAAAAATCAGAAGATACTACCAGAAGATACCTCAAGAAGATACAAATCAGAAGCAGAATATGTCATCAGAGGATGACGTCACCAGAAGATAAAAATGCCACCAGAGGATACGGCCAGAAGATATCACCATGGGATACATCCAAAAGATACTAGAGGATGCATTTAGAGGATACCTCCAGAAGATACATCCAAAGGATACCAGAGGATGTCATCAGAGGATATCACCAGAGGATGTCATCAGAGGATATCACTAGGGGATCTCATCAGAAGCAAGAATCAGAGGATGCCATCAAAGGCAAACATCAGAGGATATCATCAGAGGGAAGAAACAATGACATCATTAGAGGATATTATTCTTGGCCCAGATTAGAAGGAAGCATGTCCAAAAGGAGAATTGGTCCAGACCAAAAGGAAACATAAATAAGACTTGGTCCAGACTTGGTTTAGACCAGAAGATAGCATGGTCCAGAACATAAGACTTGGTCCATACCAGAAGATTGCATGGTCCAGAACATAAAGACTTGGTCCAGATCAGAAGATCAATGGTCCAGATCAAAAAGATCACACATTCCAGATCATGAGACAGAATGGTTCATATCAGATAACATGGTCCAGAGTTGGTTGAGATCAGCAGATCATACGGTCTAGAATTTAAATCATGATGCATATCAGTGAAGACTTGATTAAAATTCGAAGAAGACTTGATTGAATTTTGATAGAATTTTGATCAAAGTATTAAGGGGATTTGATTCAAAAATCACTGAAGACTTGAAGGAAATTCAAATGAAATCTGAAGCTAAAAGATACGGTCTGAAATTTAAAGAAACAGGATTGGTCAACAGAATTTTCAAATGCAATCTGAAGCTAAAAAGATACGTTTTGAAATTAAGTGAAACAAGATTGGCCAACAGAATTTTCAAAGGAAATCTGAGCAAGATTTATCTCGAATTTAAGCTTGGACAAAGCCCTAATTGCAGCTATAAAAGGAGGCTTCAGGCAGCAACATTAGGTATCGAAATACACAGAACTCAAGCTTCGAATTCAAAGTTATCCGAGAGTTCATTAGAGAGAAATTCTTGAGTGCAAAAGTAATATTTTCTAAGTGTTTTTGAGAGAGAAATTCAGTGCAACAATCAACTTTCCAGAAGCAACAAAAGAGTGCAAGAATCAGTGCAGCAATCAGCTTTCCAGAAGCAACTTTGCAGAGTTCCAAACCCTTGTAATCTAACCCGATAGTGGTGTAGATTTCTTCTTCAATCTGGGGTTGTCAGATTGGTAGGAGAAGACTTGACTTGTAGAGTCAAGGTGCTGTTATCGTTCCTCAAAAATCTGGGGTTGTCAGACTGTTTGGGAAGACTGACTTGGACGGTCAGGTGTTGTAATTCAAAGGGTTTTGAATTAGTGGATTAAAGCCTTTGGAGTGAAGGGACTAGATGTAGCCAAATTAATGGTGAACCAGGATAAATCGTTGTGTTCTTATGCTGTTATTATCCGCTGCTAAGTCTGATTATTTATTCATCGAGTAATTCATATCAACATTCAACAAAACAGCAAAAAGAATTCAAGTTTGACAAACACAATTCAACCCCCCTTCTCGTGTTTGCACCTTCAGTAACTTATCCTGGTTCACCACTAACTTGGCTACATCTAGTCCTTTCACTTAGAAGAATTTAATCCATTAATTCAACAACTTGAATTACAAAACACTTGACCCTCCAAGCTAGCCTTCTCAAACAACCTGACAACCCCAAAATTTTGAGGAGCACATACACCTTGACTCTATTAGCCAAGTCTTCTCCACACAATTTGACAATCCCATATTGTTGAAGGCACACTAACACCACTATGTGAATTCAACTTGAGTTGTTGCTTGTAACAAGTTGATTATAACAATGACTATCACACTAAGAAAAAAACTTAGAAAATATTTCTCATTCGAACAAGTTTTTCTCTCTTTGAACTCTAAGATGAATTTGGAATTTTGAGCTTGAGTTCTTCTACTCTTTTATGATTTTTCGATGATGTTATACTTCAGTATTGAGTATCTATTTATAGATAAAATTAGGAGTTCAATTTAGTCCTTGTTTAGTTCTGAATTGTATCTTCATTCCTAGCTTGGTCAACAATGATCTTTGTAAACCCTCTAAATTTATTATTTAAAATAATTAGGACCTATAAATATTTCTTTCAATATTAATTTATGTGTGATAATTATTTGCCTTATTCGACTTATTGTAGTTGATGAAGTTGTTAATAAGAATTATTTAATCAATGGAGAAATTTATATATATATATATATATATAGTAAATGTAGATGGGTTTTTTTTTATCTTTAGTGCAAGAAGAATTTGGGTTGAGGGTTTATGGTTTGGTGTGACCCAACCCATATGAATGAGTAGAAATTTGGGCTAAGGATTTGTGGCTTGATTTTTTTATGATCAAGGTTAGCAAAAAAAAATTGATATTTTCTCTCTCATTGTCTTCATTCAGGTCCAACACTATCTACCCAACATTCTCCACTTTAAATTTTCCCTAAAGTTCACAATTTTTCATACTAAGTAATAATAAGCAGAAAAACAAAAAAAAACCTAACTCACAAACCCTTTACATACAAGATTCTGTAAACAGAAAGGAATATCGAAACCATAGCAACCATCACCTTCACGCCTCCTCTTTTAGCGCATCAAAAGTTTAAAGCTTTGTACTAGGAATAAAAACGGCCAAAGTAAGGGTTTTTCTCACACAAATTATAGATAGATTGTTGATTGGAATGACATGAAATTAATATTTGTGATTGCTTGCCATTTAAAAGGAATAAATGTAGACTAATGGATTAGAATAATAAAACCTCAATCTTTTACGTTGAGTTCGATAAATAATATACGATTTTTAAGTAGAGTATGAATTTATATGTTATATATGATAAAATTTTAATTTTTATAATGGATAAGAATGTAAAGTATGAATTTTTATGTTATATGTGTTACAGTTTTAATTTTTATAGTGTATATGAAATCAAGTTTCGATTTTTATTTGTATGTGGTGAAAGTTATCATTTTAATGATTATTTGTCTATGAATATATGATTCTCATGATAAGGATGTGTAGTATATGATCTTTGTGATATGTGAATAAGATGATGATTTTAAAAAGTGATTTTTTTGAATGCATACGACATGATTCTTAGTGGGTTGTGTAGGAATATAGCTTTTTGATAATATATCGTCATGTCATGGAATATGCATCTTCGTGAGAGTTGCCTTAGTGGCAGGTTTATTTTCCCCATTGGCATGGGTGATTTTTTTGTTTGGAAGTTGCCTTAGTGGCAGGTTTATATCCGGATCATATAGTTTTAGAATCATGCATTACGCATAAGTGCATATGTTAGAGCATTATTTTTCTTTTAAATTGGAAGTTTTATATTTATATGTTTAGCTTTGGTTTGATGTGGATGGTGGAAAAAACTGACCCTTACAACAACATTTTACGTACAAATGAGTTCGAGGAGATTCAAGAGTAGTTGATGAGTATTGATGTGCTGCGAACGTAATAAAATTGCTGCGATATTTCTAAGTTCATTTTTAATATTTTGTCACCAACTTTAAAATACACTAGAATTTTAGAAATACGGAAGTGGGTTCCCTTCCGTTAGGAATAATTGCTTTTACTTTGTTTTAGTTTTTGAATAAACATTTTCTTAATAGTATAAAATAAACGTGGTTTTTACTAATGATTTCAAATGAATAAATGTTTAGGTATTCTTACTTAAAAAAAATTGTTGTAAATTTTTGAAAGCAATAAGTATTTTAAGTAATGCTTTGGATTCAAAATCTGGGGCGTTACAATCTTATTCAAAAATAATTCTGAACAAGATGGTGTTTGAAAATATGTTCTTTAGCCAATACTTTAATTATGAATCTAATATGAATAGTTCTTTTAGATTGATTTTGTTCGTATTTTGTTCATATTGAGTTTGTAAATTATTCAGATTGATTATGCTCGTATTTTGTTTAGATTGAGTTTGTAAATTCTTTTGATTGATACTGTTCATATTTTGTTCAGATTGATTTTTTGAAAAATCTTCATATTAATACTGTTTGTATTTTGTTAAGATTACTTTCACAAACTCTTGAGATGAAACTTCCATCCTATTGCTTGCTTTGATATGGGCGGGTACATAGTGTTGGACCGGTTCTTAAACTTTCACAAGTAGGAATATGACTAATTCCAATTCAGTATTTTCTTTGCAAATAATAAACGTGTCTTCTTGTGAGTGTTTCTTCTTGTAAATAATTCTTGATCATACCTTCTTGTAAATAATTCATATCTCCTTGTAGATAAATCTTGATTAAATCTTCTTGTAAATAATTCATATATTCTTGTAGATAAATCTTGATCAAATCTTCTTGTAAATAATTCATATCTTCTTGTAGATAAGATGTTGATCATATCTTCTTCAAATCTTGACCATATCTTCTTTTCAACTTGGTCAAAGATTTTCTTCAATTATAAATCTGAATCAAATCTTATTTTAGACTGTCTTCAAAAACATGAATCTTCTTTCATACTTTATGAAGTCAAATATATTGTTCTCATAAAATACTTTTGTTAACATCAAAACTCTAAGTATAAAACCAACTTGGTTCCAACAAAAGGCTCCCATATGGAAAAATATAACCTAAATTAACCCAAAGAGATCAACCCAAATTATGTACGAAATTGGGATCTAATGATGTTTAATAACCCAATAGTAACTAATCACATGATAATGTGATCCAAAGCTCGTAATCTAATCACCAGTAATAAGCCTTTTTGACCATCACAACATTATAACCATGTTTGGGATCCAACGTAGCAGTTGTAACTCTGCTTCTCAAATTTCCAATGGATTCTAGATCATCTTAATCAGATAATTAAAGCCCGTGTTATGGCTTGCAGAAGGATAATTAAAAACCGAACATTATTTAAGATAACCACTTCCGCTTGACTTACTTTGACACCTTCCTCTAATCGCTCCTTCTGGTAACTTGCTCTTGTACCTTCCTTTGATTTTCTTGTTCTAATTGTTGCACACTTATTGAAGCCATTAGTCCGAACAAATTGTTCTCTTAAAATACCTTTATTAAAATCAAAATCACGAGAGGAAAACCAACTTGATTCCAACAAAGCAACATTCCTCTAAAGGTTACGAAGATTCCTTCTGATGTTTGGCTATGAAGTTTGGTTCTGAAGACAGGCTCTGAAGGCTAGCTATGAAATTGGGTCTGAAGATTGCCTCTGAAGACTAAATTTGAAGCATGCCTATGAAGCACTTGCGTGCCTCTGATGTGCACAAACTCATAATGCCTTTGAAGAGTTTATATCAAGCTATCATTCACTATGAAGATATTGTTCAAGCCATGCATTCAAAGTTCATATTCTGCTAATTAAAAGTTGCAACACTCAAAAAGTTGCCTCTGATATGCAACCTCTTATTTTGCACCGACTCTGATGATTCAACATTGTGATATTCCTAAAGTGACTAATTCTAAGTCACACAATTCTCCCTCTGACTTTTATTATCTAAGAAACACAACATCTCACACCAACAAGAAATTCAATAACTCTCATGGAAAGTCAACGGCTCTGATTGAAAAAAATTCATTATGAAGAAAAGACATAGCCAAATCAGAATTTCTGAATATTCAAAACCAAGCCTGAATCCATTCTCGGTCCTATCAATCAAGAGTATGAAAGAAGATTCACGAGAATAAGTTTTTGAATAATTCGTTCACAAAAAGATATGGTCAAAATATTGTTTTCAAGAAGATATGGTCAAAATATTGTTCATATAAAGATATGTTCAAAATAGTGTTCAAAAGCAGATTTAGTCAAACTATAATTCACAAGAAGATATGCTCACCAAAAATATGCTTAAATTTTTTTCACAAGAAGATACACTCAGAATTATGCACAAAAAGATACACTTAGAATTATTAACAAGAAGAAGATATACAAGATACATTCAGAATGTGTTCACAAGAAAGATACATTCATAATTTGTTCACAAGAAGATACATTAAGAATGTGTTCACAAGAAATATATGATCTAGATTTTACGAGGACAAAAGTGAAACCCTAATCAATTCTATAAATAGACACTCTAGGCTAAAGAAGAAAGCACGAACTCATAAACTCAGAAATCCATACTATTCAGAAAAAAAAAAATTGAGGGCTCAAATTTCCTATGTATTCAAAGGTTTAAGTTCTAGAGAAGCACTTGTTCTAAGAAATATTTCCTAAGTGTTTTAGTGTGAGAAATCAATTGTAACAATCTGCTTAGTAGAAGCAAAACATAATCCGTTCCAAACTTGTGTAACCTAGCCCGATAGTGGCTTTAGTGTTCCTCAAGCAATATGTGGTTTTCAATAGGTTGTGTGGAGAAGACTTGACTTGTAGTGTCGAGCTGTTTGTTTCCGTCAAAAAGTCTGTAGGTGTCAGATTGTTTTGAGAAGACTGACTTGTAGGGTCAAATGCTTTATAATTGAAGGATTTGAATTGGTGGTTTAATCCTTTTAACAAAAAGGATTTGATGTAGCTACCTTTTTGGTGGTTACCCAAGAGAAATCTACTTGTGTCACTTTACTTCTACACTCGTTACTTTACTGCTGCCTAAAGATTACTTAAGCTTGATTACAACTGCCTTTGCTTTATTTGAAGTCACCAATCCCGAACCAGTTCTTGAATTAATAATTAAAAAGAATTCAACTTAAACAAACAAAATGAATCTCTTTTTCTTGTTTTCACTTTCTATTGGCATCAAGAGCCCGATATCAAGGCTGAGTACTTTAGAGTGTTTGAGGAAAGATCCAAGGATTCAACATGTCTAGATTCATTGATGAAGCTTCTAGTGGAAACATCAACATACCACCTCTGTTTGATGGGGAAAGATTTGAGTACTTGAAGGACATGCTTAGAAGCTGCTTTATCTCACAAGATCATGAACTTTGGGACTTCGTAGAAGATGACTACACTGCTTCAACAAATACTGATGGCACTGAAATTCCAAGGAAAGATATGGATGCTGAACAGAAGAAGCTATACAAGATGCATCACACATTCAGAACATTCATGATAAATGCAATCACCTTTAAGGAGTTTGACAAATGCACTGACAAATATCATATATGACAATCTGGTAAGAAAATATGAACTAGGAAGCAAAAGCCAACCTCCTAGTTTAAGAAGCAAAGGCCAACCTCCTAGTCAAAAAATATGAACTATTTCAGATAGAAGAAGATGAAGACATTGTAACAATGTTTTCCAGATTCCAGACTCTGCTCTCAAGATTAAAGGTTCTTGAAAATAGTTATACTACTGTTGATCATGTGAAGAAAATTCTTAGGAGTTTGCCAAGCAAGTGGAGACCTAAGATTACAACCATTCAAGAAGCTAAGGATCTGAATACTCTGAAATTGGAAGAACTGATTAGCTTTTTGAGATCACATGAAATTGAGTTTGTAGAGGATGAGCCCAAGCAAAAGAAAAAGACTCTGGCTTTGATATTTAGGCAGAAGAAGACTCTAAAGTTAAGAGCATAATCAGAGGATAATGATTCAGATGATCAGAATGTGGACTTAGAGGATGAGGAACTAGCTTTCATATTTAGAAAAATCCAGAGGATGTGGCACAACATAAAGAAGCCATTCCCTCAAAGAAATTCCAGGAAGTCTAGCAAAGGAAAGGATGACAAGTCTGATAAGAAAAATATCATCTACTATGGATGCAATGAACCCGGACATGTGAAGTTTGAATGTCCAAATCTGGAAAAAGGAAAAATAAGAGGAAAGATTTTAGACCCACGAAGAAGGTTTTGATGGCTACATAACATGATTCTGATGAATCATCTAATGATAAAAAGCAAGCAGATTTGGCTCTGATGGTTCATTCTAACTTTTACTTTAAAGTGAACACTGATCATAATTCTGACTTTGACTTTGACTCTGGAAAAGAATCAACAAATGAAGAAATTGAGTTACTTTCTAATTTAACCCGATCTGAATTAATTAAAGTCATAAATAATTTATTAAATAAAAACCACAACTTGTCTCTAAAATTGAAAGCATTTAAGAAAGTAAATGCAAACCTAACTGAAGAAATTAATGTTTTACAAAATGAAAGTGTTGAGCTTGAAACATAAAAGACAACTTTGAAAGATAATCATGTCTCAAAACCTTCATAAAATGTTGTATGTGATTCTGATAAATAAGAAGTAGGATTCAAGACTTTTTAGCTAACAGTATAGAAAGAAACAAGTATGCTTATATGATTTATGGAGTTAGTAGAAATGGTAAAAAAAAGGTCTACGATACGAAGTAAAAGTAACTAAGTCGGAACTTATCAAACTTGATGTTTTATGTACTATTTGCTCCAAGAAAGGTCACTCCAAAATATCTTGTCCCATGTTAAACACAAGGAAAGACAAGAAACATTTCAAGATGATACAGATGATCTCAACAACCAAGTTGAAACACTAGTCGTGGTACCTAGATAGTGGATGCTTGCGACATATGATGGGAGAAAAGTCTAAGTTCCAAGGCCTAGCTTTGATCAAATGAGGCACAATAACGTTTGGAGGAAAGCAGAAAGGCCAGATCATTAGACACAACACATATAGTAATGGCACCTCTCCTTCCATTGAAGATGTTTTGTTTGTTAAAAGTCTTAAAACATAATTTATTAAGTATTAGTCAATTAATCGATAAAAACTATGATAGTATATTTAATCAAAAATCATGCAAAAAAATTAGTCAAAAAGATGTTTATAGGTCAGAGGCCAAAGAACATTTACAAGATAAATTTGTTTAGCTTAGAGAAACAAGATGGTACGAGTCTTACGTTAGTAAATGAAGAAAAGTTAATTTGGCACAAAAGGTTAGGTCGTGTGCGAACCTAAGATTTATCTCAAAATTGAATAAACTTCAAATTGTTAGAGGTCTACCTAAGCTTAGCTACAAAACTAAAGTTATGTGTGAAGCTTGTCAAAAGGGAAAACAAACTTAGAACCCCTTTACCCCTAAGAACTTAGTCTCTACCACCAAAACCCCTTCAGCTCTTGCATATAGATCTCTTTAGGCCAATGAAAACAGCCTCAATAAATGGAAAGAAATATGGCTTTTTAATAGTAGATGATTAAACAAGGTGGACTTGGGTAAAATTCTTAAGAAAGAAAGGTGACTGCCACAAAGTGTTTATTGCACTTTGAAAACAAGTAATGAATGTAAAATGTCTTAGGATTATAATTATTAGAAGTGATCATGGAGGAGAATTTGAAAACAAGTCCTTTGAAATTTGTGATGAGAGTGGAATCTCACACAACTTATCCTCTCCTAGAACACCACAACAAAATGGAGTTGTAGAAAAAAAGAATATACCCCTTCAAGAATTGGATAGAACCATGTTAAATGACATGGATGTTGCAAAACATTTCTTGGCAGAGATAATTAACTCTGCATGCTATATTCAAAATTGAATTTTAATTAAGCCAATATTGAATAAAACACCATATGAATTATGGAACATTAAAAGGCCCAATATCTCTTACTTTAAGCAATTTGGTTGTATTTGGTATATGTTAAACACTAAAGACAACCTTGGCAAGTTTGATCCCCACTCAGAAAAGTTTACCTTAATAGAGTGTTCAATAGGGAATCTCAAATTGTGGAGGAGTCAATCATGTTAAATTTGATGACAAAGAGCATGACCTTAAAAAGTCAAAGCAAGTTGAGGATACTGCAGGTTTATTGGAACTAAAGGAAGCAGATGCAGACAAACCAGAAGAACCCAAACAATCAGAGGATGCAAGTAAATCAGATGAAGATGACAAACAATTGAAAGATGAATTTGACTAGGTCAGAAGTAGTCGAAATAACTCAAAAGTCAGAAATGGATGGAAGTACAAGTCATCCCATCTTAAAAATCTGATTATTGGAAATTACAGTGAACCTTTGAAGACTATATCATCACAAAGGACACAACAATGTTTGGTCTACTATCATCAATTGAACCTACCTCTGATGATGAAGCACTAGCAGATGATGGATGGATCCTTGCAATGCTAGAAGAGTTGAATGAATTCAAAAGGAATGATGTTTGGGATCTAGTACCCAAACCAAAGAAATTTTTTTTTGGAAGCAAGTGGCTTTTTAAAAACAAGTTAAATGGAAAGGGAGAAGTAGTCAGAAATAGGGCCATACGCTTTGCACAAGGTTACAATCAACAAGAAGGTAGTGATTACACTGAGACATTTTCTCCAATGGCAAGGTTAGAGGCAATTTATATCCTACTCTCTTTTGCTGCTAATAATAACATTATATTTTTTTTAAAATGGATGTTTAATGTGCCTTCCTAAATGGGTATATAAGCAAAGAAGTCTATGTCAAGCAACCCTCAGGTTTTGAAAGCTTTGAATTTCCAGACTATGTGTTTAAACTTAGAAAAACAACGTATGGTCTAAAACAAACACCCATGGCATGGTATGATAGATTAAGTAATTTTTTGCTTAAAAATAGTTTTGAAAGAGGACAAGTAGACAACACCATATTTATAAAATCAATAGGAGACAACATTCTTGTTATTCAAATTTATGTTGATGACATTATTTTTGTATCTACTAATGGCAATATTTGTCAAGAATTTGCTAAGTTGATGCAAATGAATTTCAAATGACCATAGTGGGAGAGCTGAAGTTCTTCTTTGGGATACAAATTCAGAAAATTCAGAAGGGCATATACATTCATCAAACCAAGTATACAAAAGAGGTTCTCAAGAAGCTTAAGATGAATGATTGAAAACCTATGGCTACACCAATGAACCCTAGTTGCTCACTAGAAAAAGATGAATCAAACCATAAGGTTGACTAGAAAAAGATGAACCCTAATTGTTGTTAACAGAATCCTTAGATACCTGAAAGTTACTTCCAACATTGTCTTGTTCTATAAGAAGTCTACTAAGTACATCTTAAGTGACTATTGTGATGCTGATTATGCTGGAGATAAACATGAAAAAAAAAAGCAGCAGTGGAAATTGCACATTTCTTGTCAAAACATAATCTCATGGTCAAGTAAGAAATAAAACACAATTGCAATGTCAATAGTAGAGGTTGAGAGTCCATTTTAGTAGTTGGCTGCAACTTTCAATTGCTACAGATGAAATACCAACTGGAAGATTACAAAATCCTTGTGAGTAACATTCCCATATTTTGTGATAATACTTCTATTATTTTCGTAACAAAGAATCCAATCTTGCATTTTAGGGCTAAACACAGAAATTAAACATCAATTTATTACGGACTTTGTTAAAAAAGGAGTACTAAATATCCAGTTTATAGACAATGAACACAAATGGGCTGACATATTTGCACACCACTAGTTGAAGACGAACTTGAATTCATTAAGACAAATCTGAACCTTACCTTTATATCTGATTAATGTTGTGCATGAAAAAAAGTGTATTTTCTGATGAAAAAAGGGGAAAAAGATATTAGAGAAGAATTTCTTTTTGGATCTATTTATGTGGGGAAAATAATAACTGTAACTCTACTTAGACTTAGGGGGAGCCTTAAGTCAGAGGGAGTCAAGTAATAAAAGCCAATAAATTGTTACAAAAAATTATAATTTTGTCATCATCAAAAATAGGGAGATTGTTGGAGCCAAGATGGTTTTCCTCTTATGATTTTGATGTTAAAAAAAATGTTTTACGAGAACAATTTGTTTGGACTAATGGATTCATTTAGTGTGCCTCAATTAGAATAAGAAAATCAGAGGAAAGTACTAGCGGAAGCAACCAGAGGAAGTCACTAGAGGAAATGACCAAAGGAAATCAAAAGCATACACGTCTACCTCTAAAAGGAACATGCCTCTAAAGGTTACGAAGACTGCCTTTGATGTTTGGCTCTAAAGAGATTGTTCAAGCCATGCATTTAAAGCTCATATTCCGCAAATCAAAAGTTGCAACACACTCAAAATGCTTCCTCTGATATGCAGCCTCTAATGTGGCACTGACTCTGATGATTCAACAATGTGATTTTTCGAAAGCCACTTATTCTAAGTCATGCAATTTTGCCTCTCACGCTTATTATCCAAGAAACACAAGACCTCACTCAAACAAGAAAGTCAACGGCTCTGATGGAAAGTCAACAACTTTGATTGAAAGAGTTCATTCTGAAGATTAGTCTTAGCCGAATTAGAATTTCTTAATATTTAAGAACAAGCCTGAATCCACTTCCACTCCAATCAAATTTTTTTGAACACAATATTAAATTATATATGATTCAAAATTATAATTGAAGGAAATATTTGTCCAAGGTGAAAGGAAGATATGGCCAAAATATTGTTTACAAGAAGATATGGTCAAAATATTGTTCATAAGATAATATGGTCAAAATATTGTTCACAAGAAGATATGGCCAAAATATTGTTTACTAGAAGATATGGTCAAAATATTGTTCACAAGAAAATATGGTCAAAATATTGTTCATAAGAAGATACAGTCAGAATTATTCACAAGACGATACACTCGGAATTATTCACTGAAGAAAGATATGATCCAAATTTTACATGGACAAAAGTGAAACCCTAATCTATTCTACAAATAGATACTCAAGGCTGAAGAAAAAAGCACGAACTCATAAACTCAGAAATCCATACAATTTAGAAAAACTTTTGAGAGCTCCAATAGGTTCTAGAGAAGCACTTGCTCAAATAAATATTTTCTAAGTGTTTTAGTGGGAGAAATCAATTGTGACAATCTGCTTAGTAGAAGCAAAACACAATCCATTCCAAACTTGTGTAACCCAGCATGATAGTGGCTTTATTGTTCCTTAAGCAATCTGTGGTTTTTAGGCTTTGTTGAGAAGACTTGACTTGTAGGGTCAAGGTGTAGCTACCTTCAACAATCCGTGGTTTTTATGTTGTGTGGAGAATACTTCCCTTGTAGGGTCAAGGTGTTTGTTTGCCTCAAAAAGTCTGTACGTGTCAAGTTGTTTTGAGAAGACTGACTTGTAGGGTTAGGTGCATTGTAATTCAAGGATTTGAATTAGTGGTTAAATCCTTCTAAGTGAAGGGACTAGATGTAACTACCAAGTTGGTGGTGTACCAGGATAAATCTGCTAGTGTCACTTTGTTTCTGCATTCTTTACTTTATTGTTACCTCTGATTACTATGCCTTATTGCCACTACCTCTGTATTAGTTAAATATCTATTAACTGAATGATAAGAATTTTCAAAATCATCCTTAAATAAAAGCAAATCCTACTTCCTCCTCTTTGCCACCACCAGAACTTCATTCTCAATTGCGATGCCATCCAAAATTTTACCACCTTTAACAAAAGAAAATTGTGTCGCTAAAATTTCTTGCCCAACTTTAATCTATTAGCTAGAACCTTGGATAACACTTTGTACACACACCCAATGAAAGAGATAAGGATAAAATCATTTAGGACCTAGGGATTGTCTTTCCTTCGAATTAAAACAATGAAAGTACAATTTGTTCCTTTGACCATCCTTCCATTTTTGTGGATCTCATGCATGTACTTCATAACATTTGATTCAATGTCTCCCCAAAGCTCCTTTAAGAATCCAAAGTTAATATCATAAAGACTTGGACTTTTGAAGTTATTAAAATCCTAAATAGCCTGTTTCCCTTCCCCCTTATTGAAAGACATTTCCACAAAACAACATCATTATCACCAATAGATTTAAAGGGCAAATTATTGATTCTTGGTCTACTGACCTGCTTGTTCCTATAATGATTATTCTTAAAATAATCAAAAATTGCATCTTGAATACCTTCCACATCTTCAATGTGCTCTTCTGCTACTGTGATATACCTAATGGAATTCATTATCCTCCTACTTGCCATTAGACCATGAAACAACTTTTAATATGCATCAGCCTCCTTTATCCACCCCACTCTCGATTTGAGCCACTGAGTACTACACAAAATTTGAAATAGAGAAAATAGCTTTGAAGACACTAATCATTTTTCCCTAATCTTTGCTTTGGTTAACCCATCCTCTCCCTTTTTTAGATTCAAACTATTGATGTTCTTGTTAGTCTCTTTTTGACATTGCACAATATTACAACTATGTTTCATATGCCATTCCTTCAACCTTTCTTTGATAAACTTAAATTTTTCTTTTAACACGAAACCTATCCAAACCTTAACCAAAGAGTTGTTGTTAGTTCAGAGGCGCACTAAGAGGGTGGTGAATTAGGTGTTTAGAAATTTTCTGGTTTTTAAAGACTTAGTGGATTTATTTTTCTAACTATGATTGTGTATAGTAAAATGTGAATGGCAGAAAAATAAAGAACACACATAATTTATCCTTGTCTGCCTATAACCAAGGGTACGTTCAGTCCTCTTGCAGACCACAAGAGATTTTCCAATTATTGTTAGACTATGTACAAGTCTAATTCTAAGACTTTAGTGACTAACTCCTAACTATCTGCCTAAGATAGCACACCACTATCTTAGTTTACAATACTTGAAGAAAGTACACAACTATCCTCAAACAACACACTAACTTAGTAGATTTACAATAGTGGTTTTGACTGAAATCAAGAAGGTATAATAGTTGATGCTTTCTTGTATAATGATCACAATTTAATGTAATTTCAAGTACAACAGAGAACCTTTATAATGATATGAAAATGCAACACATGTACTTGAAATATGAAAATCTGACTTTTAATGAATCTTAATAATTCTGAAAATATTTATGAAAGTTGTTAAGTTAAACTTGAGCCTAGGAGGTATTTATACTCCTAAGACATCACTTCAGATTAATGGCAATTGTCTGAAGAAGTTTGATGAATATATGCAATGATCCAGAATCAATATGAACTGAAAAATCACATCATTTCACAATTGTATTCGACTACAACATGTTTTAGTAGAATACAAAATGCTATTTTAGCTACTGACTTGGTATTTGTATTCGGCTACGACATCATGTAGTCGAATACATATATGAAGTTTTTGTTACTAACTTGAGTTTGTATTCGGCTACAACATGCTGTAGTCGAATACAAATGTGCAGTTTTTTGCTACTAACTTCATTTGTATTCGGCTACACATATATGTAGTCGAATACAACTTTAACTTTTGTCAAAAACTTAATTTTCAAACACTGTTCATGCATTTTGACATTTGGAAAATTCTTTTTATGCATATGTAAAAGTATAAGGTTCTCATGTGCATTTGAAATATAACAATATTAGATTGCATCATATACCTTAAACTCTAAGTCTTCTAGCATATTGAAAATAGTTGACTTGATTGTTGACTGGTTTTTGAATTTGCAACTTGATCACTTTGCTTGGTCTTTGTCTTCATCAAAAACATAAGTATTCTTGCATATTTACATTCTCCCCCTTTTTGATGATGACAAAACTTTGTTTTTGTTGAAATTTCAAAGAGTTTTGATTTCTCCCCCTTAATTCATGCTTACTCCCCCTTTGAATTTGAGTTCATGCCATCATGTGTTGAATGTTTTGAAAACATAAAATTTTTAACAACAATAGCATATATACCAATTTTCTCCCCCTTTTGACATGACCAAAAAGGAAGAAAACATAATAGACAAATATTCATACATACCACAAGTATCCAAAGTATATAGAGGGACTAACAAACATCACACAAGATAGAATATAACATGAAAAAAACCATAAATTAAGAAAACGATGTCTAAGTCAACATAAGCAATTTTTACAGACCATTTGCAAAAAGTGAAAGATAAAATAATATGAAGCTTTTTAAAGAAAATAATTAGAAACTACAGCAGCAAACTACATTTTATCATCCGTTGGGCTGTGAATTTGGTCAATTTTGAGGGACAAGCCATTTAGTTCATTCAATAGGAACTCCTGGTTCTAGGCAAGGGTTGTATCAATGTTTTAGAATCGGTTGCTAATAGAGGTGTTCGTAGTTTGAAACTGTTCAGTGATGAAGGTTTGAAGGGAGTTGAGCTTGTCCATAACCATGCGATTTGAAACATGATCATCGTCCGACGCCGTTTCTTCTGCTTCTGTTTCATCCTGAGCAGCTGTAGATGATTGTCCAAGATCGCTTTTGTGGACATAAGTCTGAAGTTGCTCGCTCCATACAATCTTCATACTAGGCAGCACGTTAAAATCCAACACATTTTCTTTTGAAGGAGTATACATTACTTCTCCTGAAAAGTCTACTTGAAAATGATCCAAAATCCTGGTGATCTCTTTTGCATATGGTAAACCTATGGCATATTTGGAAGCAAATATAACAGAGCGAACAAAGTAGGACACATTAAGATCAGTTCCATCTAGCATAAAGAACATAATCTGAAGCTCAAATTCAAATATTTGCGAGGAATTTCCTACTTTAGGAACCATAATATAACTGAGGAAATAATGCAACAGCCTGTTTTCAATGGTCAGACTTCCAACACCATACCATTGCCTAGCAAATTTAGAACCAGCATGTGGCCGTTTGCTTTCCATGGTGTTTTTGACAAAATGGCACAATGAAAATTAAGCATCATATTTTGTAACATTGTCCCATTCACACAAAATTCCAAGCCTAAGTTTCTGACCTTCATATGGTGACTACAAAATTTCTCCAATTGTTTGAATATCTAACTCAATGTATTTTCCTTTCCCTTGAGATATCAGCGTCAATCCCTCTTTCTTAAGGTTGCAGTAAAACACCCAAACTAAGTCAACATTGATTGGACCATTATAACTTATGAAGGGTTCCAAATGTTGTGCCCTAAGTAACTCAGGAAATTTAAAGGCTGAAAAGGATTTAAGTGTACCATATTTTGGAGTGACTAACTTTTTATCTGAGTAGTAAGTTCTGAACCGGTCGATTTCTTCGGGTGAATGAAGTAATCTGGAAAGGTATGCATTATTGTCATTTCTATCCCTCCTTTTTGAAGGACCCACTGAAGCATTCTTGGTTCGGGTACCTCGTTTTTGTGCATCCATGGTAAAGATTTGAAGAAGATGAAGTTATTGGGATTTGGGAATATTTTGGGATTTGGGGTTTTGATTTTTAGTTTGAGGCAATCTTAGATGCAATTGATGATAGGGTAAAGATTTGGTAATGTTTGCATGTAAGTTTGGATGAATTTTTGGAGAAATGGAAGTGGATGAATTTCTGTATTCGGCTACTGAAGTTTAGAAAAATGACCTAAACCTGTAAAAAAAACTTATTTATAAAAGGAAAAATTTTAATATGTATTCGACTACAACCAGAGTGTATACGAATACAGAAAATTCTGGAAATGTGTATTCGAATACATTCTATGTGTATTCGGCTATGATAAAAAAATTGATTTTTTGAGTTGAATTGTTACGGAAAAATAATATTTAAAAGATATAATCATGTAAACAAAACACTTATTCAAACATCAAAGATTCAGTTCTATCAACTTAACAAGTGATGATTCAAGTATTGAAAAGAAGTGACTTACAAAGCATCAATACCTTGCATTAGAGATCTTTTCATTTAGAATTCCAAGTTCTCTTCGTATCTTATAGAATGAATCTCTAGGCAAAGGTTTTGTGAAGATATTTGCTACTTGATTACGTGTATCCACAAATGTTACTTCAACATTGCCCTTGAACACATGATCTCGCAGAAAATGATGGCGTATGTCTATATGTTTGGTTCAAGAGTGCATGACTGGGTTCTTTGTAATATTGATAGCACTTGTATTGTCACATCCTAGGGGAATGCATTCGAGGTCAAGTCCATAGTCACACAACTGCTGTTTGAGCCATAAATTTGTGCACAACAACTCCCTGCTGCTATGTATTTTGCTTTAGCAGGGCTTAGAGCCACACATGCTTGCTTTTTACAGGACCATGACACCAAAGCATTACCTAAAATATGGCAAGTGCCGCTTGTGCTTTTTTGATCAGTTGTACATCCTGCATAGTCCGAGTCAGAATAACCAACAAGATTGCATATACTACCTTTTGGATACCATAAGTCAACATTGGGTGTTCCTTTTAAATATTTTATGATTCGCTTCACTGCTACAAGATGTGATTCTTTAGGATCAGCCTGAAACCTTGCACATAAATAGACATTAAACATAATATTTGGGCGACTACTTACAAGATATAAAAAAGAACCAATCATACCTCGATATTTTGATATGTCGATTGATTTACAAGATTCATCTTTATCACATAAGTTCTGGATCCCATAGGAGTTGCACTTTCTTTAATGTTTTCCCTCTCAAATTTTTTTAACAGTTCTTTACAATACATTGCTTGATTGATGAAAATGCCATTCTTGAGTTGCTTGATTTTAAGTCCAATGAAATAATTTAACTTACCCATTATGGACATTTCAAATTCTCTTTGCATCATCAATGAATTCTTAACATAATCCGTTATTTGTTGATCCAAATATGATATCGTCAACGTAGATTTAAACAAGTAAAGCTTGATCATTAATCCTTTTAATGAACAAAGTTGTATCTACCTTCCCCTTTTCAAATCCTCTTTCACATAGAAAGTAACATAAACTTGCTCTGATACCAATTGTTAGTTCAGAGGCGCACCTAAGAAGGGGGATGAATTAGGTGTTTAGAAATTTTCTGGTTTTTAGAGACTATGTGGATTTATTTTTCTGACTATAATTGTGTATAGTAAAATGTAAATGGCAGAAAAATAAAGAACACGCAGAATTTATCCTAGTTCCTCTTATAACCAAAGGTACGTCCATTCCTCTTGCACACCACAAGAGATTTTCCAATTATTATTAGAATAAGTACAAGTCTAACTGTATGATTTTAGTGACTAACTCCTAACAATCTGCCTAAGATAGCACACCACTATCTTAGTTTACAATACTTGAAGAAAGTACACCACTATCCTCAAACAACACACTAACTTAGTTAATTTACAATAATGGTTTTGACTGAAATCAAGAAGGTATAACAGTTGATTCTTTCTTGTATAATGATCAGGCTAATGTAATTTCAAGTACAACAGAGAATCTTTATAATGACATGAAAATGCAACACATGTACTTGAAATATGAAAATCTGACTTTTAATGAATCTTAATAATTCTAAAAATATTTAGGAAAGTTGTTAAGTTAAACTTGAGCCTAGGAGGTATTTATAATCCTAAGACATCACTTCAGATCAATGGCAATCGTCCCAAGAAGTTTGATGAATATATGCAATGATCTAGAATCAATATGAACTGAAAAATCACATGTTTCACAATTGTATTCGGCTATAACATTTAGATTTATTTCAAAATTTCAAGCATGTATTCGAATACGAATCCTTGTAGTCGAATACAGATGAGTGAATTTTGCCACTGACTTGATTTTGTATTCGGCTACGACATGTTGTAATCAAATACAAAATGCTATTTTAGCTACTGACTTGGTATTTGTATTCGGCTACGACATCCTGTAGTCGAATACATATATGAAATTTTTGTTACTGACTTGAGTTTGTATTCGGTTACAACATGTTGTAGTCAAATACAGTTGTGCAGTTTTTGTTTATTGACTTCATCTGTATTCGGCTACACATATATGTAATCGAATGCAACTTTATCTTTTGTCAAAAACTTAATTTTCAAACATCTTTCCTGCATTTTGACATTTTGAAAATTCTTTTGAAGTATATGTAAAAGTATATGTAAAAGTATAAGGTTCTCATGTGCGTTTGAAATATAACAATATTAGATTGAATCATATCCCTTAAACTTTAAGTCTTCTAGCATATTGACAATAGTTGACTTGATTGTTGACTCCATTTTGAATTTTCAACTTGATCACTTTGCTTGGTATCAAAAACATAAGTATTCTTGTATATTTACATTTGTGCAAACTTTTCTTTACAAAGTCATGGTATCAAACCAAGTATAACCAAAATGTTAACATTTGGAATGGCTATGGACCCCAATTAACTTCTTTATCACATAACTAAATCAAAAAACGATCCAATAAACCTCTATCAAGGGCTTGTGGATAGAGATGAGGTCAATTCAAACTCCAACTATCAGAAACAAAGAATCTATCCAACATACTCATAGAAGATCCATCTAAATGCCGCAATGTAATAAATCTACTAACTCCAAATTCTCAATAAATTTATTGAAAAACAAAGAATCCTCGTTTATAAGAACCACCCCACTATCATTTCTTTCCTCGTCAAAACGAATAGCATTGAAATCCCCACACACACATCACTGATGACTTATATTATCTGTAATAAGATGATGCAATTGACTCCAAAGCTCCTTTTATCTTTCACTATCGCAAGGTGCATAAGTATTTGCGATTGCAAAAGCCTTGTCATTCATGCATTTTCCCACTGCCACCACATGATTTATACATATAGAATATTCCACCTGAATCGAAGTACTATCCCACATGGTAGTAAGACCACCTGATCTACCAACTGAACGTCTAAAAGAGAAGCCCACATCTTTGGAACCCCACAAAAAAACACAAAAAACTATCCATGACCTCCAATTTAGATTCCTGAATACAAAAAAATTTGGGCATTTTAATATGATCAACCATTGAACTTCTCTCTTTTTAATGACACCCTCAAGCCTTTCAAATTATATCTAATTATCTTTATAAAACACAAAATCCTCCAAACTCTCCTCCACCCACACTTCAATGTTTACCCCTTTCAGATTTTTCCCACCTCTCCCACTCAATATTTTCTCTATCTCTTTTTTCCATGTTAATAAAATTTTTTACCACCTCTTTTTTCTCTCATTTAAATTTAATCTCAGAATTTTCTCAACTTCCAAACATTGTTAGCAAATTTTTCCATATCACCATGCAACATCAACCACTTCCACCAATCACCATTTAAAGAATTACTCACATTAGCTGAAGAGGAACTTACATGAGCAAGTTTCTTCCTTTTTGTAGCTTATAGTAACGTTCTTAGTTC
Source organism: Cicer cuneatum (assembly GCA_037974295.1). Lineage (NCBI taxonomy): Eukaryota > Viridiplantae > Streptophyta > Magnoliopsida > Fabales > Fabaceae > Cicer > Cicer cuneatum. The sequence goes on along the minus strand of JBBPBO010001985.1, from coordinate 34,995,176 downwards.
TTTTGCAGCCAATTGAGCAAGTTGTTTCATATTAGGCATCCCCACATGACACCTTAACAATGTCTCTAGTGTTGTATCATTATCCAAAAAATTGTGACAATTCAAATTTTGGTGCATTTTTTGTTCCTCCCTTTTTTCTAACCCCACCCTTTTTTATAAACACATTCCCTTCTTCATCGATCACAATTGCTAAACATTGAACCAAAGAGCCATCGACGCACACTGCGCCTCCAAATTTCTACTATACTAGCACCACCGCAAAAAATTGGCCTGTTAGGCTCACCAAACCCACACACAATTTAAAAATGAAAAATGCTTATTTTCCCTTTGATTTTGCCTATCCACCCCCCAATATACTATTGCAAGCTAGGATTCGGTTGTGTATTTTACACTAATGAAAACTAAGATATGATAAAAATGGGCAAACATGGGGTTGGATGAACATCCATTTTTAAAAATATTGCGCCACACTAATTTTCTTTGCACATAAAGGCCTAGTCCACTACATCTCTATTGGGTCTGTTCTAATTGCTGGTACCTATTTGGACTGTATTATTCTCCTTTTTTCTCATTAGAATACTTTTCCCAATCCTCATTTAATTCTTTTGCAATATTTTCCATACTTTTGGTATCCGCATCAATGTCTCCTTCTCCAAATACAAAAGGAACAAAAACGAAAACTATACTCTGGAGAATCTTCATCCTCACTACTTGGCAGGTCTTCAAATTTCTGTTGATCCTCATACAAAGGCCTTGAAAATGGTTCCTCAAACAATCTAATCATAAAAATTTCATCATTAATCTTTATATTCATCTCATTGTTAATAATTTTAAAGCAAGACGTTTGGACTAAAACACGTCCATAATCCAGGCTCACTTTCTTTTTAGTAAAACACCAATTTGCTACAACATCTGCACTAGACATTCGAAAGAACTCCTCCCACCAATTAGGCATGTTAAGGAAAATCTCTAATTCGAACCTATGATCCAACGTTCCCATGGCATTACATTCCAATTCCAATCTTCACCATTTCAAACATCACCCATTTGAGGTCAAGGCTTTTGGCTAGTTTAATCCCTAGTCTAAGAGCCCAAAGCTCGACCTAAACCATATTACAAGCTCCAATCTTAGTGTGAATACCCTTCAAAAATTGACCATTGGATTCTCGAATAAGTCCCCTACACTTAGAAGAATTCAAAGCATTGACATGTGAACCATCAACGTTTATCTTGAAACACCCTTCAAGAGGAGAAGTCCAATACATGTCTATAGATATTGTACGGCTTCCTCCATCTTGATCCAAGGAAAAAATATTTTTTTGAATGATGAATTGCACCTGATTAACAATTTGATGGTGGAGCTCAATTTCATCGATTACTAGAGGATAAAAAATCCTTGTATTCCTATTCTTCCATATGTCATACACAACCACTTTGTAGCGTCTACTACAAGAAAGAGACAAGGCACTATATCCATGTCAACAACAATGGTTTAATACATCTTTGAAGTAGGATGCATGACTCAACTGTTATGATGAAGCTAAACTAGAAGACAACAAGTTGTTTGAGAATAAAATTCATATTTTTTGTGATACTACATCAGCAATCTATTTAACTAAGAATCCAATTCTACATGCTAAGGCAATGCATATAGAAATCAAACATCATTTTATTAGAGATTTTTTTCCAAAAGGGTCTTTTAGATATTCAATTTGTGGACACTGATCATCAATGGGCTAGCATTTTTACAAAACCTCTTACTGAGGACATGTTTGATTTTATTAAGAAAAATATAAACTTGGTTTTTATTTTTGAATGATGTTCTGGTTTATTTATACATTGCCTCTAGTAAATTAGAATTAGTAGTTAAACTTATCAATGCTCTACTCTAATATATAGAATCTGCATTGACTTTATAGTTATTTGCAATTCAATCTTATTGTTTGTGTATGATTTATGTGGAATGCTTTGACTTACAACCATAAACTCTTTTTATCTAATGACGAAAAGGGAGATGAAGATTTGTGAACAATCTTAAAACAAACTGTATATACTATGATTTAAAACATTTAAAAATAGGGAGTATGTACTTTTAAAAACTGTCAAAATGTTTATTATAACTCTTACATTTAAATACATGCTTAGAGTTAGGGGGAGCTTTGTTGATTTACTTTGTTTTTATTGTTAAAAAATTGTTCACAAAAATTATTGTTTTGTCATCATCAAAAAGGGGATATTATTGGAACCAAGTTGGTTCTAGGAACAATTCCTTCATCATGTTTTGATGATAACAAAGGTACTTTGTGAGAACAATATATGGCACAAATGATTTCATTGAGTGTTTAGTAAATAGAACCAAGAAATGGAGGAAACGATATCAGAGGAAGATATTAGAGGAAGTGAAGATGTCAGAAGAAACAAAGACATTGTTAAACTCTAGTTATTACACGCACAATTGTGTGCGCGCATTTGTCTTTAAATATATGCCTATGAAGCGTCTACCCATTGGATCATTTTGCGCGTCTGCCTCTGAAATTTGAAGCATGCCTTTGAAGCACCTACTACAATAACTCTGAAGCTTTTATTTGAGTTGCTTCTAAAGCTCAAGTTTCGTTGGCTCTGAAGATTGTAACTTGCTCCAAGATGTTGCCTCTGATACGCAACATGCTTTGAAGATGCAACAAGGTGACGTTGCTCATGCCACTAATTCTAAGTCATCCAATTATGCCTCTACCTCTGACGACCTAAACCAAGCAACACAACATCTAATTTTGATGATCAAGTTATGTTCTGATGAAGAAAGTCAATGGCTATGATCGAAAGTGAATGCTTTGATGAAGAATATCATGTTTCCATCACAAAAGGAATGGTGTGAGATCCATTGGTTTGACCAGATATCCTTCAAGCAGCACCACCTAGTCGAACGCAATTCTTTGAAGAGATTAGCCACATCTTGATGACATTTGAAATGTTGAACACTTGTGTATATGATGAAACCATGTGTTCCTCGTTCATAGTTCCTCTAACTTCCTTTAGAGCTTGAATGAGGGGAGTTATCATCGTTACAGTAGTGATGAGTCTAGGGTAGGGAATTGTTTTGATCTTTCCGACCTAGAATTGATAACAGATGACCTCATCTATTCCAAAATCAGGTTTGGAAGACTAGTCTGGATCCTCCAGGAGATATTCCACATTAGACCCTTGTGGTCTTTGCTAATATGGTCCACAGACCCACCTTTGGGTACCACACACCCAATCAGAATCTTGAAGAGTACCTTGTACTTAGGTTTTAAGTGCACAGACTTAGAATTCAACTTAAGATATTTGAATAACTTCATATTGATCTTGAATGAGCCAACCCTTGACTCATAACCATTTTCAATCAACATTCCTTCATTTGGGCATCTTGTAATGGCAGCAAGGGACTGTTGAGTGATCATGATTTGAAACCCTAAAATAGAACTAGAGACTTCTCTATCTTTGTTTGCGTTACCAAATCTCCAAAATTATTTGACAAGAACTGTTGGAACCAAGTTGGTTTTACATTTAGAGTTTTGATGTTAACAAAAGTATTTTATGAGAACAATATATTTGACTTCAAAGAGTATAAAGAAGATACGGTCAAGATTTGTAGAAGATTTGAAGAAGATTTAATTTAGATTTGAAGAAGACTTGATCAAAATTTGAAGAAGATTTGATCAAAATTTGAAGAAGATTTGATCAAAATTTTTAGAAGATTTGATCCAGATTTATCTACAACAAATTACGAACAGAATCAATATGAAGAATTTACAACCTCAATCTAAACAAAAAAAAGAACAAAATCAATTTGAATAATTTACAAATGCAATACGAACAAAATACAATTCAGAATTAAACAAGGACCAAATTGAAGCCCAAATTTTAACTATAAATAGATACTCAAGGCTAAACTCAGGAAGAAGAACAAGGCTCTAGCCTTGAAATCCAACCAGAAGAAGGTTCTAAAAGCAACATCAGAATCAGAAGATAGTGATTCAGATGATCAAAATCTGAACTTAGAGGAAAAGGAGAATGCTTTCATATCGAGAAAGGTTCGAATGATGTGGCACAACTGAAAGAAGAAATTTCCCCAAAGATATTCCAAGCAATCTAGCTGAGGAAATGATGATAAATATGACAAGAAAATCATCATCTCCCATGGATGCAATGAACCTGGACATATCAATTTAGAATGTTCTAATATGGAGAAACGGAAACACCAGAGGAAAGATTGCAGACCCATGAAGGAGAGTCTGATGGCTACATGGGATGATTCTGATGAATCCTCTGACGATGAACAAGCAAATTTGACTATGATGGCACATACCAACTCTGCATTTGGATCTAACACAGATTCTGACTCTGGAAGTCAATCAGCTGATGAAGGAATTGAGGTATTTTCTAAATTTACTCGATCTAATTTAATTATTACTATAAATGATTTATTAAATAATAATCACAAATTGTCTTTAAAACTGAAAACACTTAGGAAGAAAATCCAAATCTAATTGAAAAAGCTAATGTTTTAAAGAATCAAAGTGTAGAATTTAAAACAGAAAATGCAACTCTGATTACTGAACTTAAAACAGAAAATACGACTATTAAAATTGATATTACTGAACTTAAGACAGATAATGTAACTCCGAAAACTGATATTACTGAACTTAAAACAGAGAATGCAAATTTGAAAACTAATATTGCTAAACTAAAGGCTGAAAATCTAACTCTAAAAAGTAATCATAGTTTAACATTAATTGAAAATACTACATGTAACTCTGATATGCAAGAACAAGTATTTCAAGATTTTCTTGTTAATGGTATGGAAAGAAACAAATATGCTTCTATGATTTATGGAGTTAGTAGAAATGGTAAAAGAGGTATATGATTTGAAGAAACTGTAATAGAACCTAAATTATGTACTGTTTATGGAGTTATGTACTGTTTGCTTTAAGAAAGGTCACTCCAAATTATCTTTGTTGGAACCAAGTTGGTTTTACATTTAGAGTTTTGATGTTCACGAAAGTATTTATGAGAACAATATATTTGACTTCAAAGAGTATGAAAAAAGATATGGTCAAAATTTGAAGAAGATTTGATCAAAAGTTGAAGATTTGATCAAAATTTGAAGAAGATTTGATCAAAATTTGAAAACGATTTGATCAAGATTTATCTACAACAAATTACGAACATAACCAATCTGAAGATTTACAATCTCAATCTAAACAAAAAAAAGAAACAGAATCAATTTGAAGAATTTACAAACGCAATCTAAACAAAATACAATTCATAATTAAACAAGGACCAAATTGAAGCCCAAATTTCAACTATAAATAGATACTCAAGGCTAAAAAAGAAAAGCATCGAAAAGCATAAAAGAGTAGTCTTAGAGTTCAAAGAGAGAAATACTCGTTTCAAGTTAGAAATATTTTGAGTTTTCTTTTCTTAGAGTGTCAAAGTTATTATTATTATCAACTTTCCAGAAGCAACTACTCAAGTTCCAATCTCTTGTATCCAACCCGATAATGGTTTAGTTCCTTCTTCAATATGGGGTTGTCAGGTTGTTAGGTGAAGACTTGGCTTGTAGGGTCAAGGTGGTGTTGTTACTCAAAAGTCTAGGGTTGTCAGGCTGTTTGGGAAACTTGCTTGGAGGGTCAGATGCTTTGTAATTCAAGGTATTTGAATTAGTGGATTAAAGCCTTATGAATAAAGAGACTGGATGTAGCCATGTTAGTGGTGAACCAGGATGAATCTATATGTCAAATTAATTATGCTTTCATTGCTTGCTGCCTCTGAATACGATTGCTTCTACTACAAGTAAGTAACCAAAAACCAAAATAGTTTTTAATTTATTTATAAAGTATCAAAAAGTTATCAATTTTGGCAAACACAATTCAACCCCCTTCTCGTATTTACACCTTCAAGAACGTCCAAAGCCACATCTTGTTCTAGGTTAATGTACTCGGACAAACCCACTACAGCAAAGTCTTCAACAAAATCAAAGTCATTTTCAGCAATGTTTGTGAAGTTGAATTTGAGTTCATGAATTATTTCTAACTGATCAAGATTGCATTGCATGGTAGGAAAAAATGAGATTGAAGCAAGAGAGATTTAGGGATTTTCTAGGATGTTTCAAGGGTTGAAATAGAAAAGACGTGGGAATGCGTGAGGAATGTGAGTGATCGTATGTGGGTTTTATGAAAACGTTTGAGTTTCTAAAACCATAACTAGCTCGAATGTGTAAACACACGTGAACAACACCTGTCAGAGTATCAGAACTTACAAGGAAAACTGTTCATATTAAAATTAATTGAATTTAGATTGACTAGAGGCTTAGATAAATTCAATTTCATCATAGGCAAAGCATATATACATTTAACCATTAACTCTGTTTTACTAGAGACAAAAATACGGAAGCTTCAACATCATTCTTTTATAAACAAAATGTTTATATTTTGCTTTATAAAATTGAATTTGTCCTCAACAAGGGTTTTGTGAAAATAATAATCCCCTGATGATTAGTGTCAACAAATTTAATTCCAAAATACCATTCTAGACATAATCCCATATTAAATGATGTTTAATCTCTATATGTTTTGCTTTTGAATGTAAAATAGGATTTTGGTTAAAATATAGATGAAGTATTATCATAAAAGATAGGAATGTTACCCTCATTGATTTTAAAATCTTCTAGTTGATACTTCATCCACAATAGTTGAGTGCTACACCAACTGTTAGATATGTTATGCTTCTGTTGTTGAAAGAGCAATAGTCCCTTGACTAGGAGATTTTATTCTTACTAAGGAATGTATAGTTTTCACTAGTGCTTTCCTTTATAGATTGTCCCAAGCATAGTTAGCATCATAGAAACCTACTAACTTGTACTCAGAGCATGGCTTATAATACAAACCATGATTAATAGTTTCTTTCAAGTATATAAAGATCCTCTTAACAACTATTAAGTGGGATTCTTTAGGGTCAACTGAAATCTTGCACACACATACGCATACTAAATAGAATATCAGATCTAGAGGCAGTTAAGTAGAGGAGATAACCAATCACTACTTTGTATACCTTCTAATCTACCTTTTTACCTGACTAATCTTTATTAAGAGAACAAGTTGGATGCATAGGTGTAGACATGGGGTTACATTAATCCATTTTAAATTTCATAAGTAATTCTCATGTGTTTTTGGTTTGATGAATGAGTACACCATTTGGATTTTGATGAATTTGGATTTCGATAAAGAGTTTTAATTCTCTCATCATGCTCATCTCAAATTCATTTTGCATTAACTTATAAAAGTCTTGGCAATTTTCATTAGATTATTTTCTAAATAAATTAGTGTCAACTTGGCCTATTTCAAAATCATTCTTTAATAAGAAATTGCTTGGTCTATCATACCAAGCTCTTGGTGCATTTTTCAGACCATACCAAGATTTCTTTAATTTGAAAACATAGTCTAGAAAATGATTATCTTCAAAGATAGAAGGTTGTTTGACATACACTTCTTCATTTATGTAACCATTTAAGAAAGAACATTTCACATCCATTTAATATATAATGATTTTATTAAAAACCGAAAATGAAAGCAAAATTCTGATTGCCTCTAACCTTGCCACATGGGGAAAGGTTCAGTGTAATCAATAGTTTCCTGATAATTGTATCCTTGAGCTATAAGTCTATCTTTGTTTCTAACCACTTCAGCTTTCTTATTTAGTTTGTTTCTAAAAACCCATTTGGTTCCAATTGACTTCTTTTCTTTAGGCTAGGGGATAAATCCCATACATCATTTCTTTGGAATTGATTCAAGTCTTCTTGTATAACCATTATCCATCCATCATCTAATGAAGTGTCATCTAAAGTTTATGTGAAATTTTAGATAGTAGTCCAAGCATAATTGTTTCTTTAAAAGCGGATCTGGTTTTTCAAATGATCATTTGCACTTCATTTGATCAGAGAGTCTGGATAAGAAGATCTGTATTTCTATCTAGGTTTGGATTGTCGATGATCTCGACTTGTGGGAGGTTCATTATTGCTTGTTTTTGAAATATCTATGTCCATTGGAGGCTGGTTTTGTTGGTTCCTCTAATATATTTGGTTCCTTTTATATATCTGGTTCCTCTTATATATATAGATATGCAAAGTATGCATCTAGCTTTGACCTTTTATGGTCAAGCTTTTTGTCATCAAACTTGACATGAATTGATTCCTCAACAATAAGTGTTTCTTTGTTGTATACTCCATAGGCTTTAGACTTTTCAGAGTATCCCAAAAAGGTGCACTTTTGAGATTGTGAATCAAATTTGCCAAGATTCTCTTTGGTATTCAAAATATAGCATGTGCAACCAAATTGATGAAAGTATGAAATGTTGCACTTTGTTCCTTTCCACAGTTCATAAGAAGTCTTATTGTGAATATAACATGCAATGTTTACTACTTTTGCTCAAAAGGGCTTAGCAACATTGATTTTGTGAATCATGGTGTGTGCCATTTCTTGAAGAGATGTATTATTTCTTTCTAAAACACCATGATCCGAGAGATGAAAATTCCATTCTCTTCACAAAAGATTTCAAAAAACATATTTTCAAATTCACTCCCATGATTATTATGAAATGTTGCAATTCAAGAACCTTTCATTTTGCACTTGTTTGTAGAAGGTAGTGAAAATTTTATGTGACACATTGTTATGTTTAAGGAACTTTACCCAGGTCCATATGGAATAATCATCAACAATAATGAGTCGTACTTTTTTATCTCTGACAGAAGCAAACTTTACAAATCTAAATAAATCAAGATGTAATAGTTCAAGTGGTCTAGAAGTAGAAACAACATTTTTAGAGGAAAAGATGATTTTGGTTGTTTCCCTTTTTGACCTTCCTCACAAAGTAACATTTAATTTTTATTTAAGATTTGGCAAGCCTCTGACTAAATTAAGTCTTTTCAATTTTGAGATGAACCTCAATTTGGCCTGTTATAATCTTTTGTGTCAAATTAGTTGTTCTTCATTCACTGACATAAGACACTTTACTTCTTATTTTTCCAAATCAAATAAGTTTATTTTGTAAATATTATTTTTCCTTTGGCCAGTAAATAGTATGGATCCATCAGTTTGACTTATTGTCTTACACTACTTTTGATTGAGGACAACATCATAGCAACTATTTTTTCCAGTAAAAGATTTTTAATAGAGGGAAGCGAACCATTACCTATTGTGTCGTGCCCAATGATCTTACCCTTCTAATCACCTCCAAAACCTACTAATCCTATGATCTTGAGAGTCAGGTCTTGGAACTTCGGCTTTTCTCCCATCATGTGTTGTGATCAGCCATTATCCAGGTACCATGACATGTGTTTTAACTTTGTTGCTAAGGATATCTTCAAGATAAATTATTTTATTCTTAGGTATCCATATATGGTTGGGTCCTGGTTTGTTAGTTCTAAAATATGTCTTGTCTTTCCATGGTTATTGCACATGACAACTTATTTTATTGTGACCTTTCTTTAAGCAATATATACTAGATATTTTTTCAAGAGAATTGTATGTTGGAACCAAGTTGGTTTAAGTACTTAGGATTTTGATGTTTACAAAAGCACTCCATGTAATCTTATTTTGTACTTAGAATTATTATATAAAATGTCACCAGAAGATGACGTCACCAGAGGCAGAAGATGACACCACTAGAAGATACATCCAGTGGAAGCAACCAGAGGATAGAAATGTCACCAGAAGGTTATCCAGAAGGTACTAGAGGATGCATCCTAAAGGCACCAGAGGATACACCTCCAGAGGATATCAGAGGATATCATCAAAGGTTCAATAACATCATCAGAGGATATCTTTCCTTGCCCAGATTAGAAGGAAGCAGAGTCCAGAAGGAGACCTGGTCCAAACTAGAAGGAAGCTTGTCAAAGGGAGACTTGGTCCAGACCAGAAAGAATCATAAGTCAGACTTGGTCCAGAATTAATTATGACCAGAAGACAGCCTGGTAGTAATTATAAGAATCAGTCCAGACTTAATCAGAGCTTCAGATAATTGGTCCAAAACAAATGACTTGGTTCAGATTTGGTCCAGACCAAAAGATAGCATGGTTCAGAGTATAAAACTAATTCCAGATCAGAAGAAATGTTTGTCCAGATTTAATCCAGACTGGATCCAGATCAGAAGGTAAATGTCCAGATTTAAATATCATAAGTCCAGATTTAATTTCAGTTCAATCCAGACTTAGTCCATAATTGGTCCAGATCAGAGGGAAAATGTTCAGATCAATGGTCCAGATTTAAGCATCATGGCCCAGTATTGGTTGAGATCAGAAGATCAGATCATATGGCCCAGTGTTGGCCGAGATCAGAAGATCAGATCATATGGTCCAGTGATTGTCCGAGATCAGAAGATCAAAACAGGTGGTCCAGTGCTGGCTGAGATCAGAGGATCACAGCAGATCAGATTGTATGGTCCAGATGTGGTCGAGATCAGAATATCAAACGGTCCAGATTTTAATCATGATGAAAACACCCTATAAAACACCAAGGATAAAGAGCAAGAATGTAGAGACGGCTATTTGATCAATGAGGGTTGCTCGTCCTTTTATAGAGAAACTTTAGGGTTTTTTTGTCGTTGTCCTGATAGCAAGAAATCAACATGTATCATGAAGTTTCATATCAAATCTCTAGAGATTGATTATCCAATAAATCTTGTTCAAAATTATCCTTGTAAATGATTATATGTATCATGATCAATGTATATCACATATATCTTCAAACAAATAACATATTTAGAGTGTTAAGCAGATGATGTGCAAATTTGTTTTCTTCAGAGCGTTAACTTTTCAGAGAGTTGATTCTTAATTAGAGCATTGACTTTTCATCATAGCGTTTTATTTTAATCAAAGTGAGACAATCAAATGCTTGGCACGATTTACTCCAGGCAGGCGATCACTCGGTTGTCAAACCTGTCAGAGGCATAATAATTAGATGTCTATTGTAGTCACCAGAACTAAACTTATCAAAGAACTGCTTGCAATAAAAGAATCATCATATGCGCGTTTCAGAGCGTGTTCACCAGACTCAGAATATCACAATCAGGGCAGAGTCTTGGTGTTCCTTTAACTTAGACCAAACATTAGAGGATGCAGTGTAAAGTGCAAGACCCTTAATTTTTAATTAAAATTATGGAATTAATTTTAAGTGTATTTTGGGGATATTTGTAAAATATTTAATATATGTATGTTTTGAGTGAATATATATATAAATATTTATTTTGGAAGATGCATTAAAATTATTGGATGAAGAATAAATTAATTTAATTACGAGTAATTAAATTAATGGACAGTTAATTAAGGGATTAGCGGCTAATTGCGACGATACGGGTAAAGTGCTGAAAATCAGACAAGTGTCGGGTGAGGTGGCACCCACACAAGCCTATATATAGGAATGAGAAGGATGATGAAATCAGAACACCATTCCCCCTTCCTCACTGCCCATACTGCATGTAACAGTACCCCTTTCCCTCCCATTATGTTCTACTTCCAGTTCACGATTTCAAAAGAAAAGATAGGGAGCTCCTCAAAAGTGACATTAATTGGAAACCTAGGCACCAAACCAGAAAACCCCCAGTACAAAAGTTGTTCCCCAGATCATTACGGAGCTAGAGAACCCAGTTTCGTAGCAGCAAACGCAAGCGGCAGTTTCACCGGTGTTTGACGCATAAACGGGAACGAAAGCAGAAACGTGAGCAGAAGCAGAAAACGCAACAAGGGTAAGGGCACCTTCCACTTTCTAGTTGCATTCTAGGACTGTAAATGTATGTTTGAGGTGTGGTTATATTTGAGTTTCTGTTTTGAAAAAGAAATTGTTTTGCATGACATTTTTAAGATGAAAGAAAATGCATTCTGTTGAGGTTTTAAATAATCTGTGATGTTGTTGTTTTGCTGATACAACATGTTTCTTTTGGTTGTGTGGAAAAGCTGAAAAATGTTTTGCATGTTATTTTGAAGTTGACCAAAAATGCATGTTGAGAAAATTGTGTGCATGTTGTTTTAAAACCTGAAAATTTCATTCTGTGATGTTTGATGATCTGTGAAATACAACATTGTTGTTCTGCATGTGTGAGAAAGCTAAAAATGCTTTGCATTTTGTGATTGGTTGTGTAAGAATGCTGGAAATACGTTGCATGTTGCTTTTAGAATGCTAAAAATCTAAACAACTGGAAATGTATGTTCTGTTTTGAGTTGGATATTCTGTTGGGGGATTTAAGCAAAACGGTGATGTTGCTTTTGGTGTTGATGATTCTATTTCTGGTCTGTTGATGAAAATCTGGTGTTGTTGATGTTTTCAAAAGAAAAGGGGTTTTAAATGATGGAAGTGTTTTCTGGAAAAGTGTTGAACCTATTTTGATGTTTGGTTGTTTTTTTTTAAAGAAACAGTTTGAAATGTGTTGAAGTCTTAGGAAAAATTTCACTGTTTTCGAAGGTGTATTCGAATACAACATGTGTGTATTCGAATACAACCTGTCAAGCTTCTGTTTTACTTAAGTTTTCAAACTTGTATTCGAATACGAGCCCCTATATTCGAATACAGAGGAAGGATTTTTGCTTCTGACTTAGCATCTGTATTCGACTACGACCATGTCGTATTCGAATACAGAAGTGAGATTTTAACACTGTATTCGCATCTGTATTTGACTACGACATTCTCGTATTCGAATACAGGATGCTGACTTTCACAAATTTTGCTTCTGTATTCGAATACAAGGGAAGGAACTTTGCTTCTGACTTAGCATCTGTATTCGACTACGACCATGTCGTATTCGAATACAGAAGTGAGATTTTAACACTGTATTCGCATCTGTATTCGACTATGACAGTCTCTTATTCGAATACAGGATGCTGACTTTCACAAATTTTGCTTCTGTATTTGAATACAAGGGAGCTGTATCCAAATACAGATTCGGGTTTTTTCCAGAAACTCAAGTTTTAGCTTCTGTATTCGAATACAAGGAAGCTGTATTCGAATACAGATTCGTGTTTTCCAGAAAATCAGGTTTTAAACACTGTCATGTGAATTTTTAAGTGTTGGGAAACTTTGAGAAGGGTTAAAATGATTTAAAATGGAGTCTTTGAAATAGTTTTGAAGAGGAGAGGATGATGTTTTGAAAACCTTTAATGACCTGGGAGGAAATGCTGAACTTTCAATGTTTTGTCTTCTGTATTCGACTACAGGCATGTTGTATTCGAATACAGAATGTTAAAATTGCAGTTTCATGCTTCTGTATTCGAATACAAGGAATCTGTATTCGAATACAGATTCGGGTTTTCAGAAATTCCAAGTTTTTCAACATTGTTTATGAACCTAAAGTGTTGGGGAGTATTGGGAAGGTTTATGATGAATTAAAATGGAACTTTTGTGATAGTTTGAAGTGGGGGTGATGAAGTTTTTGAGACTTTACTGATGTAGTGGAAAAATACTGATTTTTACACTGGGACATCCTCTGTATTCGAATACAAGAGGGCTGTATTCGAATACATAGTGTAATTCTGCATTGTTTTTGGCTACTATATTCGAATACAGCTTCGTATTTTCCAGAAATCTCAATTTTAAACATTGTTTTATGAATTTTAAGAGTTTGGGAAACATTGGAAAGACTTAAGATAAGTAAGAATGGAATTTTGAGATAATGCAAAGTGTTAATGATTACTTGACTGTTTAATCATGATTGTGATGATGATAATATTGATTGTGTTGAGATGTTTTGAAAGATGATGGAAAGGTTGAATTTTCCTGATAATGCATACTGTTTCAGTGAAGAGAAAACACTGCATATTCATACATTGCATAGTCAAGTGGTACCCGCGATGGGCCACAGAGTAATGCAACCACGTGCTGATCTGTTAAGCGATTGCATGAGTGCTGGTCTGTTGAGCGACTGCACTAGGTACTGATCTGTTGAGCGATTGTACCTTGGTATATAGGTGCTGGTCTGTTGAGCGACTGCACTGGTACTGGACTGTTGAGCGTATGTACCCTGAAATGCGCAACCACGTGCTGATCTATTGAGGGATTGCACGAGTGCTGGTCTGTTGAGCGACTGCACTAGGTACTGATCTGTTGAGCGATTGTACCTTGGTATATGTCAAACGTGCTGGTCTGTTGAGCGACTGCACGAGTGCTGGTCTGTTGAGCGACTGCACTGGCGCTGATCTATTGAGCGATTGCACCCTGGTCTTGAGGGTCGTTAAAGTCATACATATTTAAATTGTGCTGGTCTGATTGAGCGACTGCACCTTGGTGATTCCAAGAAATTGTATACATGAGCATATACATATTGCATCGGGGTGATTGATCGATGGGTCACGATTTGGTTATATGATGATGGTTGGAAATTGATGTGTGTGAGTACTTTATGAAATCTGATTTTCTGATAAATGATTGAGATTGCTGAAGTGTTGGCTGTACTTACCACATATTTTCCATTTCAATTGATTGTTGTTTTGAAAAGGCATACATGTCACGAAATTTCAAAATGAGCATCTTTATTTTCATCATTGTTATACGATATGCCATGGACGTATGTGTTGCTGTGAGATATATGTTATGTGCTTATTTGTTAATTAAGGTCGGTGACCCTTGCTATTATATTGTGGAAATTGGGCTTTGCCCTCAGATGCCCCCCAAACCCATGCCACCCGTGGGACCCGAGACGACGGAAACGTCGCTCGACTTCATTTATCGTTCCGTGCCTATTGCTTGGGTATACGACCTCACCTCAAGCAGGGCTACATACACGGGGAGATTGACGAGGACCTATAGGACCAATGGAGTGGTGCACTACGTGGAGCACAACTATGCGAGGATTGACTTTCCCGTGCCTTCCCGTTTGATATTGGAGGCGCACGGTATTTTTGATGATGTTGAGGAGCCAGCTAGAGGGGTTGAGACGGAGGCCACCGTATGAGTGGTGACTCCTAACCCGGTGATTGGAGGAGATGTACATGATTCTGAGACGGAAGAGAAGAACGAAGAGCCGAAGCCAGTAGCAGCTGATATTCCAGGTCCGTCTAGGATATCCGATGATTGTTATGAGATTCCGGCACCGCCGAAGCGACCGAGACTATGCATTGATCTGACTTCGGAGGAGACTGATCCCTCTTTGTATGATGAGGAGGAGGAGGAGGTCACATCGAGGCGAGCGGCGGAGTCAGATGAGACTTGTTTGGGATGCGGAGGAAATCCGTGCTACTGTAGCTTTAGTGCATGATCAATTAGATTTGATGTATAGGATTTGAGTTGGAAATGTAATTTGTTTATTTTAGAAATTATTGTACTACTTTTCCGCTAAGCTATGCGCTCTGATATTTTCTGTTGGGATGATTATGACATTGTTATCTTTTGAAAATATATTAATGTTTAGTGTTAAATTTCCATAATTAAGTACTTAGTGATATTACGATGAAATTATTTAATTACGTTCATCGATTAATCCACGACGTATTATTTTTAAGAAACGGATTAAAGGAAACTTTTTATTTCGATTCATTTGAAGTGATGAATTGGAAAATTATTTTAATTAATTATTTAAAAAAAAAATACACTCGCGCTGTGTTTTAAACTCGGGGTGTTACATAAAGTCATTCAAAATAGCTTAATATAGGAAATACACACTTAAACACAATATTAGTGCTTTAAATTGTTCTCACAAAATAATTTTGTTATCATCAAAACGAGTAAGAGTCATAGTTCTTCAAACTAACTTGGTTCTAAAAACATACTCTATAATGTTGCAAAGAAGATTATAGCACTCAAGAGGAACCTGATTCAATTCTTTCAAAACACCATCAGCCTCTTCCATCAAACCACAATCACAATAGATTCTTGATGATGATTCTATTTGCAGTAATGTGATCGTTTAATATGCAAAAACTCAATACTTTATGACAATCGAGTCACGAATATGCTCTCATCAAATCATGGGCTTCTACAATTGCATAAGAAACAAACTACTTTGGCACGTCTCCAACTAAATTTGGAGTATTTTTTTAATAAAAAATGTCTTTAAATCGCCACCCTGGTAAAAAAAAGTATTTAATTTTCCACGTCACTAATTTTTGGTCAAAATTTGACTAGGTGACTACAAAATCAGAAACAGAGTAAATATGAGGGGACAAAATAGCTTATATAAAACTAGAAGGACGAACATCACACAATTGCAAAACTTAAAGAGACCAAAAGTACATTTAAGCGTAATTCAATCATGCATAAAACACAAGTACTCACACCAAGAACCCCATATCGGGTTTAAGAGAATTCTATTTAACCTTAAGAATGAGAAATTGAGAACAAGAGGAAAAACTAAAGTTTCTCAAAGTCTTCATAGTTCTTGGTCCAAGCTCCATGCTTCTTATTCTTCAACCTTTAGTGGTGGGTACTATGTAAAGCTTCTTTCTTCACCCATGCATGTAGCTTTTTCTTTTTCCTTCTTTGTTAAATATTGGAATCACTTTCTTTACAATGCTCACTCTAAAACTTACTTTTTTTATTGGATAAAATTAATGTTGGTCCAACATTTTAAAAGTAAGTCCCACGTAAAGTTGTGAGACTTTCACCTAAATAATGAGTGAGTATTAGAGTGAGACTTGAAAAGAGAGTGTCACAAGCACTCCTCTTGTTTCTTTTCCTTATCTTATTCCATCCCTTCTCCTTTTCTCGTCCTTATCCTTATTATTTTTATCCATTCTCTATTTTATTTAAACAAAATTAAGGACCTCGCGACTTCTTTTGATCATCTACCATTTTTTAATTGTTCTTTTTCTATGTATAGATGAGATGATATAATTACCACCAGAAATTCACACACAACTGTAAGATCATGAGTTCGAACCCAAGACATAATGTTCAACCTAACAATAACTTACAAGATCCAAGCTTTCCAATAGTTAACACTCATCGTAGTATCTACTTGACCGAAGGACACCTTACACTTCATTTTATTTCTTCATCTAAAACTGTTTTTTTTTTTACATCATAATTCTTTTCATTTAACTTTTTCTAATTATGGCATATTAGTTTTAGCTAAAAAGTATTGATCAAATAGGAAATTCTTTTTACTTTATTGTTTATTACTAATTAAATTAATAGTTGATTTAATAAATTAATGTAATATTGTCTAATTAAGAGGCTCTTTACTTTGTGAAAATATTTCATATTTTCATTTCTTAAAATTTGGTTTAACTCTATTAACAAGGAGATAAGAGACATTTAAAGTGAAGAATTGTTTACATATCTAAAAACAATGAAAATGTCAACAAAGTATTTTTGTTATTTCAAAAAATGTGTCTTCATTAACTAACATTTCATCTAATCTGCATGACAATAATTTACTTCAAAAGAAACTCATCAAAGTAAAATGAACCCATATATTAATGAATGAAAACAAAAAGTATTTTCTCAAAGTAAACGATCCCTAATTAATCAAGGTTAATTTTTTCTTTCCTTTTGGAATGTTACATTACTCCTCAACTTTTAAAAATTTTGCCGTCAAAATTGTTTACATCTTAAGTCTAAAAAGATACCACACAACAAGCCAGCATTTAACTAACTATCATAAATTTTTTATTAGTTCTCAAAATAGTTGACAAGAAATCATAGAATGATATCTAGCATTATGTTTTTGGGAATCATATTTGACAACTATTCATGACTTACTATTCCATCTAGTACCAAGCACTTATCCGCTCTAAGCAATGCTTGTGAGATTCATGTTGATCACCTTCCAAAACCTAGTTTAAAGGGAGATGGCATTGCAATTAAAATTCTTGAGGAAGAATATAAAGCAAGTTTGGAGTAATGCAAAAATTATTTTTATGGTAAATTAATTTTATCGAAAGGAGACTCTGTTAGTCGGTATGGCTCAATATCTAAAAGGGTGAATAGAAACAACATATTTCAAAGCATAAAAGAAGCGTTTTTAAAATTTTTCTATAAATTCCTAATTGAACGATTTCACTGAAGAACCTTTGGTAATTAATGTAAATAATAGAAGTCGAATTAAAAAATAATCAAACTGTCAATAGTAAAATTGATCTTGAAAATCAAAATCAATTTACTATTGTTTGTTTGAATTATCAATACACAAACTGGATTATGCAAAACTTAAGTAAAATTTCAATTACCAAGCGAAGAACAAATAATTAAATCGAATTGAAATTAATTTACAAATTGCTCAATTCTGAAATTGGTTTTTGATTTCTTGCATTGAAATTTTCTGATTTAATTTTGAAAACAATTTAGATTTAAGAAAATTATTTCACTAAACAGTTAATGTTTGATGAAAAAATTAACCTAAACACAAATTGAATTATGCAATTTAATAGTAAAACAATCAAGATCGTGATTTATTCTGCTTCATCATGTTGGTCCTCGCTTTGTGATCTAAACTTAGTGCTACCATCAAATGATAGGAGTTTTTCTTCCACTATGAGAAATGTGAATTGTTATGATTACAACAAGAAACTCCTTCGAGATAAATGAACAAACACCTTTGTTTCAATGCCTTCAACTTCTTATAAATCTAAAAATTCTATGATTCTTGAAACCCACATCAAGAATCACCATGAATTACAAGTGACACAGGTACAAATTCAACCTTGAATCTTCACATCTTGTTGATACAACTCCTTCAATCTTGGCAATTCAATGAGAAACGTAAAAACCCTCATTAGGGTGAAATAAAAATCCTTCTTTTCATTTTCCTCTTGATTGTAGATTATGATAACAATCCCTCACTGTCACAATCAATTGAACACTCAACACTACATACAATATTATCATAACACTTGTATGACTCAAGAATCTTTCTCCGTGAAAAATGGATCAAAGAGTTTTGGAAGAGTTATTTTGATGAAGAGATTATGAGAGAAGAATGTGAAATTGTTTCTTAACTTTGTAAAAATGAGGTAAAATGATTTATATATGAAAACTAAAGTGTGTATTAAAATGATTTTTTACTGTGAAATTAATGTGTAATTTGAATTACATTTCACAAGGATTAATGAAAAGCGAATTTTGAACAAGTAATTAAAATTACAATTAGGGGTAATTTGAATTACATTATTCTTCATGCGCAATTGGAATTACATATAAGCACAATTTAATTTGAATATTGCTGAATAAAAAATCCATTTTATATTCTAGACAAGTGTAATTCAAATTACATGAGTTGTTTGTGTAAATACCGTGTTTTCAAAGGAATATTTTCAATTAGTTAATGTTATGAAAATGTTTTGGCTTAAAACACATTTTCATAGTTTTAACATCTAATTAAAACAGCTTAAGCCTATACACAAAGACCAAAGCACTCACAGACTCGCCTCTTAAACTAGAGGATTTGCGTGCCAAATGAGTTAACTGTTGGAATTCGTTGGGAAGATGGATCCTTTTTCTTTAGGGAAAGGATGTTTTGAATTCAGATTCTCCTAAATTGAAGATCTTCGTAGTCTTCATGCAATATGGGTTCATATAATCTTAAACCTAGTTTTCTCAAATTGTTTACTTGATCTCCATTTTTTAATGCTAATAATCATAAGCAAACAATGGTTTGATGTTGGGTTTGTTTCTTGAATTTTTCTCAAGAATACTGACACACATAGATTCTTTTGTGATTACCAATAGGCTTGGAACTCTTGTAAGTCTAGATATTATTACAAGTAAATGTTCATTTTCTAGATCTTTTGTTCATTTTGCAAGAATTTTAATAGATATTGACTTTGCAAATGAGAATATCCCAATATTGACTTTAATAGATTAGAGTGCTAAAATGGTTGAATTTACAAACATTGAGGAGGAAAGAAATTGTGATCCAAATGAGAATTTGATTTCTCGGATGTAGATAGTTGTAAAAATGCAATTCACGGGGTCTTTGGACCAACATTCTTCACATTCAGATAACACATAACATAAAAGAGAAGATCATTAATATCTAGATGTGTGTATTCTAGGTTTTTGGAAGATGGAGCGTAAGAGGAGATCATAGTTCAACATTAATAATCCCCTTGTGATTTGGAAGCAACTTTACATTCAAGGGATATAGGGCTAGTATGGCATCCCATAATATTAGTACCACTGATGATAATTAAAATTTCAATGTTGCTAACATTTTTGGGTTCAAATGCTAACAACTCTAAATAGTTATATTGAGACACAATTAAGAAACCAAAAAATATATCTATTATAATATATTAAAATAGACTCCCAAATACTATTATTATAGGTCATCAAACATTGTACCATTTCATTCAAATATTGCCATGTTAAAAAAATGATGTGACAATTCTAAGAGGCACTCATCCATGCTTCTTATTATTGTAGTTACAATTTCCAATAACACACATTTTAATATTACTATTTTAACATTTAATATTTTGTATAACTATTCATGTGTTATGGGTTACAAATTAAAGTACAACCAATATTAAAGTTATTCAACATTCATTACCTTTCCTTCATTATTGGTAACTGATCTTCTATGGTTTCAACTCGTCAATTAATATATTGGGTTATTTTAAAGGTTTTTTAAGAAATATCTACATAACAACAATTAGTGGAAGTGATTCTATGTCGAATATTGCATATGTTTATTTAGAGTTGGAAGAGAATGACAGTTATGCTTAGGTCCCTATGCTATTTTTTAGACTGAAATGTGTGTTAGATGAATTGTCGATGATTTTGTATTTGCTTGCATCTATTTGTGTTTCTTGGTATGCTCATTTTAAATGCTAAAGACTTTTTTCCTTTTAGATTAGAAAAAAATTGTGAGAATTTTTATATTTTTCGAGTTTAAACCTTTGAGTTTTAATTTTATTTATATGCTTTGAAAAATTTTAGGCCAACTATTTTATACCAAATTGTGCTTATATTTCAGTGATATATGTTGCAACAAATTTCTAACATCAATGCACCTCTTAAGTTTCAGTGATATACTGAATAAGTTATGCAGTATAATATGATGAAGACTATACTATTTCTCACCTCATATTGAGACATATGGAGTCAAAGAGTGTAGCACATAAATATCTAAGTTTACTCATATGCACATAATAAATACTTCATGTCCAAGAGATAGACCTAGCAAACATTTTTTGTTTCTACAATTGTTTAATTTACTAAAGCTTATTATTACAAAATATCGTCACGAGAGAAAAATTCATGTTTTAACGAAAAATAGTTCATTTTTAGTGATATATATATATATATATACAACTTTATCCCGCATCACTTATTAGATAACTAAAATTAATAATTAAATAAGATAGATGAATATAATTTAGAATTAGGCCAACAATTCATTAGTGAAGTATAAAGTTCTTTAGATTCAATTTATATTGTATTAAGTATAAAGTTCTTTAGAGGATAAGTTGTATGCTTTCTATATTGAATTTGTTTTGTATGGTTATACACTAACATATATTTTTAACTGCTTTTAAATAGTAAATTGTTTCAATACTAGAAAAAATTATCTCAAAAACATATTTTTTTTAATCAATTTATTGCGTTCTATGGAACCTATAAACAACATGTGCACTCTTCAACCTATCGACATATTTTACACAGACAAAATTGTGAGACAATCATAAGACATGTAATTAATTTATATTGATAATTAGAGCTTATTGTCTATTTGTGCCTTGAGTCGTTTATTCTTTTTCTATTTATCATTTACATTGTTTGTTTGTTTGTAAAAATTTATTGTAATTGTGCCTGGATTGCAAATTAATCTATGAAGAATTGGTTGGATGTTTTCCATGATGTTAAATGGCTATGTGAATGTCTTGGCATTTTCGAAATTACAAAAATGATTTTCTTTTGATTTTTAAGAAAACGAGCAAGATATTCCCAATATTTAAATTTTAAAGAATTTTGAATGCCACCAAAATTTAAACGGAAACTTTATATATCAACTGTAATGAGAATTTGTATCTTTATATTTTTCTAAGCTAAGGAACAAAAATTTTATAGAAAAAAATTTATTCGCAAAATTTTGAAAAGTTTTAATTAGTAGATTTATGATGTCACATAAAGTCATAAAATATGTAGATATTTTTCTAGGATATTAATATTTTAATGAGGGATTAGTGAAAAAAATCTTGAAATTTTCTTACAATGTAGTATTACTTTGTAAGGACCAAAATGAGCCACCTCACTCTCTCTGTTTGTGTGGGACAAAAATTTCGCTTTCAACTCACTTCGTAACTTTTTTTTTCATCCTCTCACTTAGAAAAAACTAAACACTTAGTTCTCTCACAATTCTTGCGTTGATAATAAGGAATAAAACATAAATTAATTTTGATCTAAGTTTTGTCATAAATTAATTTATGTCAGTAAATTTGATCTTTAAGTTTTTGTGATTTTTATTGTTGAAGAGGTTATAAAATATATATTTAAAACTAAGGATGAAAGAAATATTTCCTCTTCCTCATCACAAAAGGCTGATCCCAAAACCCAAAACATATTAGTTAACATTTGGAATTTCAAAATTTTCTTTTGTACAAATAGGACGTGTTCTTGGATTTATAAAGGGTTGAAAACCTAAAGAGTGTATATTTAAATTGTTGTTGAAAACTTTAGGATTTTGGAAATGTTAACAAAAATATTGAAGTTGAAACTTTGGAAATTATTTTACAAGCGTTGTTGTTGTAAGAAAAGTTGAAGACTTTTGAGGTTATGTGGGAAAAAATTTTAAGGAAAGAAAAAGACAAAAAAAAAAAGTCATAACTTTTTAGAGAAAAAGCTTTGGAAATATTTATGAGAAGTTGTATTTTCAACAAGTGTGTAGTTGATTTATCTCAAAAAGGATTTGTGTGTAGAAAACCTTTTGTGATTGTTAGTCCTTAAATGAATTTAGTGATAAACCTTTTAGTGAGTAAAGTGGGAAAAACTCTAGAAAAGTTATTGAAAGTGGTAAAGACTAAAATGTTTAAATAACTTGTGATTTCTAAAGGATAAAATCCTAATTTGTTTAGGTTATGTCAAAGTAAATTTTCAAAGGTAATCAAACCCTAATATTGAACAATTTTAAAGTGTTGAAGGTTCGAAATATTTACGCGTGTGATAATTTGAAATTAGTCCTTTTATGTCAAAGGATGAGATTTTAAAGTTGTATTTTTTTGAGAAAAATGATTATGAGAACCTTAATGTAAGAATTTTATGTTAAGAAAGTATTTTGGCCTATGTTGTAAAAGACAATGATTTGAGTTGACATAAGTGTTTTGAAAGGATTTAAAATTCGTTTTCACCTAAGGGCCTAAACCAAAGTCCTTTTGAAGTTAAGAAACCTAATTAGGTTAGAAAACCTAAGAGAAAGCCAAACCCAAATTGATTTGGATAGTGGTCGAGTCTAGGGTTCATTTGGAGGTTGATTTAGAAATTTGTATTGATTAAATCAATTGACCGGTTTAGGTGCAAGGAAATTAAGAAGTGTTGTTAGAATCATTAGATAGATTATGCTAGTGTAGCGTAAGTTGCTTCTATAATAAAGGATTGTTCAGGTAAAGGGACTAACAATATTATATATGCTTGAATGCAGAGCGTGTTTGTATATATGTTCTCTGTGCTAGTGATGAATAAATGTGCACATGGTTGTTTATGTATTTGATGTAATTATGTATTCGTAACTGATAACATATGTGTTTACTATGTGTTATGAATCTTATTGATGATAAGTTATCATGAGTATGCTCTATGAAAAAGTGTTTAATTATTATTAGTGTCACTACGCCAAAAATAGCATTTTAAAATGCTTTTTTAAGCCATTTACAACGCATTTAAGCGTTGTAGTATCTAGTGTTGTTAAAAGATACAACAACGCTATTGAAAATAAAAAAGCGTTGTAATAGGTAAATATTTAGCGCGCTTCTCTTAGACTAGTTTTACAGCGCTTTTTCAAAAAAGCGTTGTAATAGGTACATATATATAGCGCGCTTGTATTATCAACTAGTTTTACAGCGCTTTTTTCAAAAAAACGCTGTAATAGGTACATATATATAGCGCACTTGTATTATCAACTAGTTTTACAGCGCTTTTTCAAAAAAGCGCTGTAAAAGGTACATATATATAGCGCGCTTGTATTATCAACTAGTTTTATAGCGCTTTTTAAAAAAAAAAACGCTGTAATAGGTACATATATATAATGTGCTTGTATTATCAACTAGTTTTACAACGTTTTTTCAAAAAAGCGCTGTTAAATGGTTAAAAAAGCGCTTTAAAAGGATGAAAAAATGTCTTTTATGCCATTTTTAAAAAAAATGTTGTCTTTAAAATGAGATTTCAATTTTTTTTCCAAATTCAGATTCTTATCAACATCAAATATCAATTACATATCAAATTCAGATTCTTATCAAATTCAAATTCATATCAAATTCAAATTCATATTCACAACAACAAATATCAACAATATCAATTACAAATTCACAATATCAATTACATATATATTTACAACAACCAATTACAAGTTCATGACAGTAGCAACAAATATAACAATATTGACAGTAGCAACATATTCACAATATCAATTACATATTCACAACAACAAATATCATGCCAGTTCAGTAGCAATTTCCAGCAATTTCTTTCTTTACCCTACTATAACAAAAAATAAAACAAACTAATTAGAATAATGATAAGTTCACACCAAAATATACAATAATAGTTTACAATTTCCAGCAATGTGAAACTCACCTATTAACAAATAACTTTCAGTTGGAGCACATACTAACACTAGTCTTCTTTTATTTCAATTAGATCACTTTTAGAGTATGTTGAATCGAAGTTGTCAAAGTATTATACGATATAATATATGAACATAAATAAGTTAGAATCAAATATATATATATATATATAGTTTATATATGAAAATCAAAATATAATGAAGAGCTAACTCATAAAGACATGACTAGAGGCAATTGATTGAATATAGTAAAATCAAAATATAAAGAAATAGTTTAAACATCTTTTACTTGTAGTTGTGCAGTTGTTAACAACTTCAATAATGTTCAACAAGCTTCATTAATTTCATATGATGCTTCATAATTAATTACAACTAGCAAATCAAAACAATCAAAAACAACAAAACAAATCACAGTCATACAGTAACGCATTCAATAATTTCAGGGATGTCAAATAGAAAATCAAATGTTTTTGGAGCACCATACAATCAACAAAAGCAACA
Source organism: Cicer cuneatum (assembly GCA_037974295.1). Taxonomy (NCBI): domain Eukaryota; kingdom Viridiplantae; phylum Streptophyta; class Magnoliopsida; order Fabales; family Fabaceae; genus Cicer; species Cicer cuneatum. The sequence goes on along the minus strand of JBBPBO010001985.1, from coordinate 34,969,940 downwards.
AAGGATTTAAATCTGAATACATGAATTTTCAACTGCAAGTGACCTCAACAAAAGATTTAAATAGCATGAATTGTCATTAAAGTGTTGTTGTATCCTTCGTAAATTTTAAAATATTATACAACAGCGCTTTTAGTTATGAAGCGCTTTAAAATGCGCGTTGTAAAAGGCAATTTTTGGCGTAGTGTGTATAATGAGTATTAAAATTAAAGTATTTTAATAGATGCATTTACATAATAATTGATGTGAAAGAGTCGGTGTATGCTCATGCATTTCATAGTTAGTGGTGATCGTGATGGGCCACGGGGTGGTATCACATGACTGGATGGTCCAACTTATCCTTACGAGGATTATTGAGTCGTACTAATCCATGATAGATGACACTTTGGTAAGTCGTGTTGGTCGGTGATAGATTGCACCTTGGTAAATAGTACTGGGTTGTGAGAGACTGTACATTTATGATTTTCTCCCATCGAGGAGGATTTTGAAATTCCGAAATCATGTGCACTGGCATATAAGCATTGCATTTAGGTGCTTTGACACACGAGTCATGTTTGTTATATGGTTATATATATGCATGCTTTGTTTATCACTTGATACCATGTTATGCTTTTGTGCTTTGCATTCATGTATATATGTTGTTTTTAGATCGTTGTCATCTACTATTATTGTGGACTCGGCTTAGGCCGTATGTTTTTAGAGTTTTGAGTTGTGCAAGAATTGCAGTGACATCGAAGACATGGTAGAGCGATGATTTGGATTGCGATCAGAAGCAATGAGTCCTCAATATCCAGTCATCCTCTATTTAGATTTTCAACATCAGCTAGGGGTTTTATTTATTCTATTCTTTTTGAAATTTTGTTGTTACAATGGAAATTCTTTATTTGAAAAAGTTTTGACTATCTTTTTGTCAATGTGAATTGTTGGGTTGGGAGTAATTCAACTGTGTCGAAGTCATTTTATATAATGTGACAATGATTCTTATCGTCGTTTTTTAAAAGAAGTTTACAATTAAATATTTTACTCTGATTTTAAATCGAAGGACGATTATGGCTATTTTATTCATAAATGTTAATTGTTTTTTATAAAAAAAAAAAATTATTACACTTTCGCTGTTAAAAATTGGAATGTTGCACCATACATACATATACATAATATTACAAAATTGTATGTCATTTTTGGCAAAAAAAAAAAATTAGTAACATCTGAAGTGTTAAATCACTCCAAAAAGCAAAAAGAACAAATCTATTTATTCTCTTGGCATTTTGTTTGTCACAACAACATCAAGTTGTGCTCCTCTATCAACTATGTCCTTTCTCTTTCTTGTTGATACATTGTGTGCAACATGACTTATTGTGCAAAGTGTTGCTAATGACATAGAGGTATTGAGGCATTTTTTTTGAAAGATAGAGATTCTAGCAAATTAAAGTCTAGGAGATATATTGATGATGAAGAGAATACAACAACTGTTAGATATTTGCATAATCATTATGATGTCAGTCAAGAGTCTTTTGTAGAAGTGATTTATAAAGAATATATACAAAAGAAAGTTCAATAGAAAACTTCCTTAATTTGACGATTTTATTGTATGTTTTTTTTCTATTTTTTCTTATACTCTGATAGGTTTATGTCTCCCAATTCTCTATTTTTCTTCTATGTCTCAGAGAGATATGCTCCCAATTTACTATCAACGAGTCTTTACAAGAGATACAAAAGAGTTACAAGAAATTATCTTTTAATGTTCAACATAAACAAACCCTTAATTTATATGAATTAGATATGCTTTTCCTTTCTCTTAACCCTCTTTTGGTGACGTTAAATAATGAGGGAAAAAGTAGTATTTATAGACAATTTACTAGTCTAATTCAAATTACTCAATGGGTTTTACTATAATGCTGATACGAAAACTCATAATAACGAAAAACAATAGGTTAATTCGAATTACAAGTGAGATTTGTCTTAGGACACGAATTTTACTCCATGATTCAAATTGCTCTGACTTTTATTCGAATTATGTTGTCTAGAAACAATAAAAAAATTGATTACTAGGCACTTTCTTAGCATATTCTTTTTTTAATAAATATTTAGCTAATTAGAAAATATTAAAATTAATTAAAAAATACTAAAATGTCATGTAATTATCTTTAATTATTTCTCAATGTCGATGTAATAGTGTGCAGTCATTTATGCCACTTCATTGTATTAAAGGAAACAAAATCCAATTTGTTCTGTGCATTTATTTTTAAAACGTTTTACAATAAAGAAAAATTGTAATAATATATGTATTATACATATATCTATAAATGGTTATGCTTTTAAAAAATCTATTTGAATTGAGTAAAAAAAATGTTAATATGGTTACGATATCAATTGTTATTTCTTTAAAAAATGGATCTGATAATTTACTAATTTTTGGCGTAATTGTTTTTTACTATAGATTTGTCAATTGAATATAATTTTTCATCTGGATTTATTATCTATTTTATTATAGGCTAAATAGCACTCGTGGTCCCTTAACTTAATTTCAGTTAACGTTTTAGTCCTTTATTTTTTTTTTCCGATTTGATCATTTATTTTAATTTTAAGTGACAATTTGATCTTTTATGTTTTAAAATGTCAACAATATTATCATTTTTTTACAAAAATTCATCAAAATTTTCAACAAAAACCCATAAAATTAATTATATTCTTTCATATAATACAAATTTCATCAGATTCGTAACTCAAATTTTCAAATAAACTCATATTTCCATTCTTTATTTCACTTAAAATTAAAATAAAGGACCAAATCGGGAGGAAAAAAAATAAATGACTAAAACGTTAACTGAAATTAAGTTAAGGGACCACGGGTTCTATTTATTCTTTATTATATTATATTTTTCAAAATAGATGATTTAAAAATTTAACCTATCACAAAACCCTACACAGTTCACTTTGAAAATCAGGCGACGCCGCTTCTCAAAAATTGCAATTTTTGTTCTCTCTTTCTTTTGTATTCGTATCTTCTATTTTCTTGGATATATAAATATGATATTTCAATCTGTCGACGCTTATCTATTTGTAAAATCGAATTGAATATTCTGATATGTATAGAGCAGCCAGATTTATTGCGACCCCAGTCTACTTTTTACATAAAAAATCTAAGGTCATTCATCTTTTTCTATCATTTAAGGTGTGTGCTTTTCGTAGTTACTTGGCTTTTCTTTTCTTCTGTTTCAATTTGTGTTGTTTTATTTCCCCATATCCACAAGCAAAGCAACAAATCTCAATTCATGGACCTCGTTTCAAGCCGTGTTTTGGCAATTCTCAACATAAATTTCCAACAACTGCGATTTTCTTGATTAATTATGGGTAATGATACATAACAATTTTGATAACCACATCCCCATTTTTGCTAATCATGACCTCAATTTTTTTGTAGAAACAAAATACCTAAAATGTTCTCGCTTATTTCTAACCTTTTTTAACTTAAGCTCTCATTCTATCTTCATTTTCAACCCTAACCTCTCTTTCTATCTTTATCTTCTACCTCACACTCATATAAATCCTTTTCTCTCACATCCCTTCTACTTCTTCATTCATTTTCAACAATTTCAATCATTTTTTTTGCCTCCCATTTACATCAAGTTTGCATCAAGCTTGTTCTTATTCTTCTTTTTGTTTTGTACAATATTTAATTAGGGTTATGTGATTGAAACTGATTTTGGTGAAAATGAAACTCATTTTGTGAACTAATTTTGGTTACTGAATCTACCCTACCTACTTGAACTGAGTTCACGCACACAAACTCAGTTTGCGTATGCAAACTCAGTTTGGGAAGGACCTACGCGAACTAGTTTCCATATGTGAACTGAGTTTACGAAAGTAAACAGATGATGGTGCGCAGTATGTTTAATGATATAGTAGGTCGAGTTATAATTAATGATACTGCTAATGATGAGGATATTGTTAATGATGAGGGTCGTCGTGTTAGACTAACATGAGCAAACACAACAAGAGCAACATTCCCAACAGGAAGAGCAAACCCATCAGGAAGAACAACCACAACATGAGGCCCAACTAGAACACATAGATGAACCTCCACAGACTGATGGATATCCTGGTGGTTCGGTTGATAAGTTTGTCCTTAGAAATTGTTATGATTGCAATAAGAAATTCCTTTGAGATAAATGAACATACATCTTTGCTCCAATGCATTCAATTTCTTATGAATCTAAAAATTATTCCATTCTTGAAACACATTTCAAGAATCACCATTAATCTCTAGTGATACAGTTGCAAATCCAACATCTATGAAGCCTTCAACCTTAAATCTTCACCTCTTGTTGATTCAACTCCTTCAATCTTAACAATTTAATGAGAAACCTAAAAATCCCAATTATCCATAATCAGGATGAAAAGAAATCCCTTCTTTTCCTTTTCCACTTGATTGTACATGATGACAAACCCAATCACTCACTCTCACAACCAATTGAACACTCAACACTACTTACAATATTATACCAACATTTGTATCACGCAAGAATCATTCTCTATGAAAAATGGATCTAAGAGTTTTCAAAGAGTTATTTTGATGAGAGAGATGATGAGAGAAGAGTGTGAAAATGTTTCCTAACTTTGTAAAAATAAGGTAAAATGATTTATATATCAAAGCCAAAGGATGTGTGAAAACAAAAAAAAAACATGATTTTTTTACAATGTAATTCGAACTACATTTAATGTGTAATTTGAATTACAATTCACAGCGGTAAATGAAAAGCTAATTTTGATCAATTAATTCCAATTACAATTAGGGGTAATTCTATGTACATTATTCTTCATGCGCAATTTGAATTACATATAAGTGTAATTTGAAATGCATATTGCCGAATAAAAAATCCATTTTTTCAAACAAGTGTAGTTCAAATTGTACTTAGAACAATTTGAATTACATGAGTTGTTTTTTTTGTAAAAACCATGCTTTCAGTTATTTAATGATATAAATTTTTTTGGCTTAAAACACATTTACACCATAGAGAGATTAGGGAGGTATACTATTACAATAATTTTAAGTTAATATAGTTTTGACATCTAGTCAAAACACCTTAAGTCTAAACACAAAGACTAAAGCACTCATAGAATCGCGTTTTAAACTTGATGATTTGCATGCTAAACTAGTTAAGTGTTGGAAATCACTGGGAAGATGAATCCTTTTTCTTTAGCGAAAGGATGTTTTAAATTTAGATTATCCTTTATTAAATATCTTCGAAGTGTTCGTGCAATAAGGGTTCTTATATTCTTAAACCTGGTTTTCTAAAATTGTTTGCTTGGTCTTCGGATTTTAACCCAAACAATGGTTCAATGTTGGGTTCGTTTCTTGAATTTGCCTCAAGAAAACTAGCAAACATAGACATTCTATTTGATTGCCAATAGTCTTAGAATTCTAGTAAGTCTGGATGTTATGACATGTAAATGTTCATTTAATAGATCTTTTGGCTGTTTTGCAAGAGTTTTAATAGATATTGACTTGTTTGCTAAAAATAGAAATAGAGTATAGGTTGAAAGGGAAGGCTATGCAAATAGTCTTTCCTCTTGTAAAATTGTTAAAGTGAAATAAGATAAAGTGGACCTTCCATAAAATATTTGGTAAGTAAATATATTCCTACCCAAAATGATGATTTGGGTAAAGGAAGAAAGACTCGAATGGGTAATGTTGAAATTTTTCTTACGGAGGATCATGTTGATAAGTTAAATGTGTGTGAAACAAATAATGTAACTGTTTAAAATTGTATTGATAATAACCCACTTTTGGGATTTGCGAACTCTACGAAATTAAAAACAATTGCCGATGGGGAGGTTGTTAGTGTTGAGTTTATAACTTGGAGTTTACAAAGAATTTTTATATTTTTGAGTTTACAACTTGGAGTTTTATTTTTATTTATATGCTTTGAAACATTTGTGGTCAATTGTTGTGTGTTGACATTTGGTCCAAATACATCAACGTTTTTTACCAAACTGTGCTTATATTTCATACTATATGTTGCAACAGATTCTCAACACTAATACACTCCTTAAGTTTCAATGATATACTAAATAAGTTATGCAATATAATATGATGTCAATTATAATATCTTTTCCACCTCATCTTTAGAATATGAAGTCAAAGAGTATTGCACACAACTCTCTAAGATTCAATAATGACGCATATTAAATACTGCATGTCTAAGAGATAAACCTGTCCAAATAAATTTGTTTATACAATTGTTTAATTTAATCCAACTGAATATTAGATAGTATCATCACGAGAGCAAAATTCATTTTTCAATGAAAAATAGCTCTTTTTAGTGAGATCTATATAATATACAATTTTATCTCATGTCACTTATTAAATAACTAAAATTAATATTTAAATCAGATAGAGGAATATAATTCAGAATTAGGTCAACACTTCATTATTGAAGTATAAAGCACTTTAGGTATAATTTATATTGTTTGTCATACCTTTTTCTATTTTTTCTTATTTTACCGTCATTGATATGGTTTTAGAGGACAATTTGTACGCTCTCTATATTGAATTTGTTTTGTATGGTTATATACTAAAATATATTTTTAACTGCTTTCAAATAGTAAATTATTTCAATGCTAATAACATATTATATCAAAAACATATTTTGTTATCAATTTTTGCATTCTATGGATCTTGTTTCGATACAGAAAGTAGTTCCACATTACTTATAAATTGTTGTTTAAAGGTAATTTATAAATTATTGTCAAATTGTATGCATAATATTACAAAATGTTTAAGAAAATAATATATTTATATGCGCAGCATGCGGGTCTTAATCTAGATAATGTATAATTGTACATCATTATTGGACAAAAAACATCTAAAGTGTCAAATAACTACAACAAGAAAAAAGAACAAATCTTTTCATTCTCTTGGCACCTAAGTATGATTAGTTTGTTTGTCACAACAACATCAAGTTTTGCAGCTCTATCAACTATGTCCTTTCTCTTTTTGTTTGATACATTGTTTGCATCAACATGACTTACTATGCAAAGTGTTGCTCATGACTTGGAGGTATTGAGACATTGTTTGAAAGATAGAGATGCTAGCAAAACAAAGGCTAGAAGATATAGTGATGATAGAGATAGAGCAACAACTATTAGATGTTGGCATAATCATTTTAATGTTAGCGAAGAGTCTTTTTCTAAGGTGATTTATAACCCAAGAAAAAAGAATATATAAAAGAAAGTTCAATTATACAATACGCACCTAATGGTTAGAAAACTTCCTTAGTTTGAGAATTTTATTGTATGGTTTCTTTCTTTTCTTTTTCTTATCCTTTGTTAGATTTATGTCCCTCAATTCTCTATTTTTTTTTTTGAGGGCTCCATAGAGAAAGTGGAACAAATAACAATGGCAACCAAAACTAAAAAGTCTAAGCAACAAAATAATAACCAAGAACAAATCTAGAACTTATGTATATATCAAACAAACAATCAATCTAAAGAACAAGATATAGAGAGTAGAGGAAAAAATTCACTAAGATTGTTTACCTTGTTCGGTCCAAAATTGACCTATGTTTGGGAGAGAGAGCATTTTTCTACTTTACTATCAACGAGTCTTTATAAGAGATACAAAAGAGTTACAAGAAATTATCTTTCAATGTTCTAACATGAACAAACCTTAGCTTCTAGTTTTCCATTTCTCTCAACCCTTAATGATCGTCACTTATCCAAGGTGTTTAAAATGTATTTCCCAACCTTATTTACTCACTGTAAAACTCATTATCAATTATCTAGAATATGTCAATAAATTCATACATCTTAATAAAAACATAGTAAATCATTATAAGACATTAAAATATCATTATTAACTTAATTTGTAAATAAATTTAATATATAGTTAACAACTCTTGTTTAATGAATTATTAAAAATAAAATTTCAACTTCAATAACAAAAGTCCATGACAATGTTTCCCTGATACATCAATTCACATAATTGAAACAAAAAATTAATCCAAAACAAGTATGGTAGGACTATTATCTGGTGCTGAAACTAAGCATCAGCCACTTCTATCTTCTATAATATAAGAAAATAAAGGATAAGATGATAATATCAGTGAGTTCTTAAAAGGGGAGAGGTAGTTTAAAGGTGGCATGTTCTCTCTTTTCCACTTGGACTTGTTAATACTACCACTTTACTATTCTAACCTTGACCCTAAATTAATATTACTAAAAACACAACATTAACAATTAGTAAAATTCTACCAATTCATTTGAAAATTTGAAATCAAATAAGTCGTATCTTATTCAGACTGATAAAAAGACATGTGGTTATACTTAAAACTGCTAGTAGAAAACCGAAATAATTGGTTATAGTGGCCATAAGGAAACTAGATGAAATATGTTCTTTATTATACATAGGTTTATAAAGCACTTTCATAAGTTTCCTTTTTTGAGATAAAAATTGGAAACGAAGCAAAAAATACCTTAAAAGATATAATTGAAAATAATGGATTCATGAATCCATTATTATGTATGAACAAAAATAAAAATATAGTTCCATAGGTAAGAAATCAATTCATCATATGTGACATCTACCCATCATGTGATTTCAAATCAACGGATTTTGTGATCAACTCATGAGCTGAGTAAACTAATTGATAATTCTAATTACTACTCAAATCTTATAAATATTTCTAAGGTAGTGATTGTTACATTCTCCCACCTTTAGAAATTTTTTTTTTCAAAATTTGAGAGTTTACCCATTAAAAGAAGTATGGATTAATCATTTGAAGAGCATATTGATGGATTCATCGAGATCATTATCAATCTTGAAAACATTGATGTGAGTATTGAAATACTCCCCCTCAGACCAATCTCGCCCCCTAAGTCTGATACTGACTTTTTCTTCTCCTTTTCAACTCCTTCTTGAATCACTCTTTCTTTTCTTCTCTTCTCCTCTCCTTTTCAACTCCTTCTCTTTTCATCTCTTTTTGATTTATTTTTCTCTCTCCCTGTTTCTTCTCCTTTTCAACTCCTTCTCTTTTCACTTTTTCTTTTACTCTCTTTATTTTTCTCTCTCCCTGATTCTTCTCTTTTTCATCTCTTTCTTTTTCACTCCTCCTTTCTTTTTCTCTCCTTTTCTACTTATTTCTCCTTTTTCTCTCTCTCCCCCTTTTTGTCATTAGCCAAAAAGAGGTCCTATAATTTTTGTATTTTTATTTTTTTCTTTACAAAGTACAGAAATTAAAAAAAAAATAAAATAAAAGACATAAAATTAAAAGTACAAGAAAATTAAAAACTCCTAAGAAGACTACTTGAGCTAGTCAGATATGGAGACAATGTTGAGATGTTTCTTGATGAACTCAAACCTGTCTTCAGGTAATGCTTTGGTGAAGATGTCAGCCCATTGATGATCAGTGTCCACAAACTGGATGCTTAAAGTCCCTTTTTGAACATGGTCCCTAATGAAATGGTGTTTTATTTCAATGCGTTTGGCTCTAGAGTGTAAGATCGGGTTCTTGGTTAGGTTTATGGCTGAAGTGTTATCACAGAACAAAGGGATATTGGTTTCAAATATGTTGTAATCTTCATGTTGGTGTTTCATCCAAATTAACTGTGAGCTGCATCCTGCTGCTGATATATACTCAGCTTCGGCTGTTGACATAGCAATGGTGCTTTGTCTTTTGCTTGATCAAGAGATCAAATTATCACCTAAGAAAGTGAAGTTGCCGCTTGTTTTAAACCATATAAAGATTTTTTATGTTTAAAAACATGGTCTGGAAAATCAGAATTTTCAAATCCAGGGGGCTGTTTGACATAGACTTCCTCACTTATATAGCCATTTAAGAATGCATTTTTAACATCCATTTGATACAACATTATATCATGATTAGCAACAAATGATAAAAGAATTCTAATTGCTTATAACCTGGCCACTGGAGCAAAAGTCTCAGTGCAGTCTATACCTTCCTGTTGACTGTATCCTAGAGCTACAAGTCTGGCTTTGTTCCTTAACACTTCACCTTTTTCATTGAGTTTATTCCTGAACACCCACTTGGTTCCAATAATGTTTTTATTTGGTCTGGGTACCAGATCCCAAACATCATTCCTTTGGAATTCATTCAGCTCTTCTTGCATTGCAAGTATCCAACCTTCGTCTGCCAAAGCCTCATCAACATTGCTTGGTTCAATTGTTGAGAGTAAACCAAACAGACTGGTTTCTCTACTTGATGATCTGGTCTTTAAAGGTTCTGCTGCACTGCCAATAATGAGAGATTCTGGATGTGAAGACTTGTACTTCCATCCATTCTTTCCCTCTGACTTGTCTTCAGAGTCAGCATGTTTTTCTTCATCTTGATCTTTCTAAGATTCTGCTGCTGGTCTAGCTTCTAGTTCCTGTGCCTCTGGTTCACCTGCAATTTCCTCATCTTGCTTTGACTTTTCAGAGTCAAGCTGTTTATCATCAAACTTAATGTGGATTGATTCTTCCACAGTGTCAGTTTCTTTGTTAAACACTCTATAAGCTTTTGATCTCTCAGAGTAACCAATAAAGATACACTTTTGAGATCTAGAATCAAACTTAGCTAGGTTATCTTTAGTGTTCAACATAAAACAAATGAAACCAAATTGCTTAAAGTAGGAAATATTTGGTTTATTACCTTTCCACAATTCATAGGGAGTTTTATTTAAGATGGACCTGATGTATACTCTATTCTGAATGTAGCAAGCTGTGTTGACAGCTTCTGCCCAAAGGTAGGTGGCAACCTTCATATCATTCAGCATGGTTCTGGCCATCTCCTGCAGTGATCTTTTCTTCCTTTCTACCACTCCATTCTGTTGAGGTATTCTGGGGGATGAGAAGTTGTGAAAGATGCCATTCTCATCACAGAATTCTTCAAAATACTTGTTCTCGAATTCACCTCCATGATCACTTCTGATGGTTATGATCTTAATACCCTGTTCATTCATAACTTGCTTACAAAAAGAAATAAATACTCTGTGACATTCATCTTTTTTCTTGAAAATTTTTACCCAAGTTCACCTTGAGTAATCATCAACAATCACAAAACCATATTTCTTACCACCGAGAGAAGCTGTTTAAACAGGACCAAACATATCTAAGTGAAGCAGTTCAAGTGGTTGAGAGGTAGAAACAAATTTTTTAGTTTTAAAAGAGATTTTAGTTTGTTTGCCTCTTTGACATGCTTCACACAAAATCTCAATTCGGATATAAGCCTAGGGTTTGCATGCCCTAACCTTTTGTGCCAAATCAGATTCTGCTCACTCACAGACAATAAGCATTTAACCTGTTGCTTAGCAAGACTAAACAAATCAATTTTATGAACATTATCCTTCCTAGTGCCAGTAAATAAAACCGACCCATCAAGTTGACTAACAACTTTGCAAGTTTTTTGATTAAAGATAACATCATAATTGCAATCACTTAATTGACTTATGCTCAGAAGATTATGTTTTAGCCCTTTAACTATCAGAACATTTTTAATAGACAGGGAAGAAGAAGTGTTACCAACAGTTCCTGTACCAATAATCTGACCTTTCTGGTTTCCTCCAAAGGAAACTTTGCCTCCATTCTTCATTGTCAGATTTAGAAACATGGACTTGTCTCCTGTCATGTGTTTGGAGCATCCACTGTCAAGATATCAAGCTTTGTGTTGCTGATCAGATCTTGCTTTTTCTCTGTTAGAATCAGAGTCAGACTCAAACTTAGCTTCTGTTCGAGCCATCAGAGCCAGTTCTGCTTCTGGCCTATTTGAGCAGTTTCCTTGATTCTGCTTTGGTCGATAAACCATGTTCCTCTGATGATTCTGGAACATGTTTTGGTTCTAGTAATTTTGGTGAATACTGTGATTCTGATAAGCTTGATGATTCTGGTGATTTGGGTGAATCTGGTGGTTCTGATGGATTTGGTAATTCTGGTGATTCTGATAATTCCTGTTATGATTCTGGTTCTAGTTCCAGTGTTGATTCTGATTCTGGTTCCAGTACTGATTCTGATTCTGGTTCCAGAATTGATTCTGGTTCCAGTTCTTATGCTTCTGATACTGATTCCAGTTCTAGTTCTGGTTCCAGTTTCTGTACTTCTGATACTGGTTCCAGTTCCTGTTCTGATTCTGGTTCCAGTTTTGATTCTGGTTCTAGTTTTGGTTCTGATTCTGGTTGAGTTGATCAGACCTTCTTCCATCAGACTCAGATTGCCTTTGTCTTATTGTAGCAGGAACATAAACCTTCTTCTGCTTGTGTATTGCCAACATCCATTGTCTAGGCACCATTGATGGTGTCTCATTCTGGTTGCTCAGAATATCTGCAACATAGACAATTTGATCTTTTGTTACCCATAACTGATTTGATCCAGGTTTGTTAGTCTTAACAGCTCTCTGATATTGTTCAGATTTTACCATTGGACAAGATAGTTCAGAGTGACCTTTCTTAGCACAAACAATGCATAAAATATCAGAATGAACAGCTTTACTTTCAGCAATCGTTTCTGTAAAACCAAGATCTCTCTTTCCAATGTTACTGTTTCCATAAATCATTGATGCATATTTACTTCTTTGCATTCCATTAGAAATAAAGTTTTGAAAAAATTGCTCATGCATATCAGATTCACAAATAGTTTTGGAAGTGGAACAAATATTACATTTGAGAGTTTGGTTTTCAGATTTGAGTCTTGCAACTTCAGTTTTAAAATCCTTGATTTCAGTTGCATACTCAGAATTTTGATTCTTTAAAACTTGGACTTCTTTGGTCAGATTTTTCTTATCTTCCCTAAGAGTTTTCAGTTTTAAAGACATCTTATTGTTTGCATTTAAGAAATCTTTTACAGCCTCAATTAATTCAGATTTAGAGAGATCAGAAGATACCTCATTATCTTCATCTTCTGAATCTGTTCCAGAGCCTGAGCCATATCCAGAACTTGAGTTGGTAAGAGCCATTAGAGCCAGAATTGCTCCCTCTAATGTGCTTCCAGACTTGCTTGAATGACTACTTCGATCATTCTTCCTTCTGCCTGCTTTCCTTCCTGAAATCGTGCTTTTATGAATTCTAGAGGCAGACCTGATGTGTGCCATCTTTGCTGTTTCTGCCTCTTCTTCATCAGACGATTCTTCCTCTGATTCTAATGCATCCCAGGCTGCCATCAGACCCTTCTTTCTGAATCAGGACTCTTCTTGTGCTTTTTGTCTTTTTCCAGATTTGGACATTCTGACTTGATATGTCCAGGTTCATTGCATCCATAACAAACGATACTCTTCTTGTCAGATTCTTCCTTTCCTTTGCTGTTATGATTCTTCCTAGAGCCTCTCCTCTTTCTGTTTTCCCAGATCTTAACCATCTGTTTGGTTAAGTAAGCCATATCATCACAGTCACTATTGCTATCCTCTGATTCTGGTGCTGCCTTTGCAGCTTTCTTATGTTTTGACTTCAGGGTCAGATTCTTCTTCTTCTTTGGTTCATATGCTTCCAGTTCTATTTCATGAGACTTGACTGAGCTGATCAGATCTTCAAGTCTTAAGTTATTCAGATCTTTGGCTTGCAGAACTGCAGTAACCATTGGTCTCCACTTGGCTGGTAAACTTCTTAGAATCTTCTTGACATGATCTGCTGTTGTGTAGCTTTTCTTCAAGACCTTCAGTCCAGATATCAGAGTTTGGAATCTACAGAACATTCCATCGATGTCTTCATCATCTTCCATCTTGAACATCCATACTGTTTCACTAGTATGATAGCCTTTGCTTCTTGAACCTGTTGGCTTCCTTCATAGGTCAGAACCAAACAGTCAAAAATGCTCTTTGCTGTTTCTTTATCTGTGCATCTGTCAAATTCCTTGAATGTAATGGCATTGATCATGATGTTTCTGGACTTGTGATGCAGTTTGTATAATCTGCTCTGGTCTAATTTCATATCTTCCATGTCCAGTTCGTTAGTTGGATCTCGTGGAACAGTAGGTGCAGTGTATCCTTTGACTACCAGCTTCCATAATTCAGGATCTTGAGATATGAAGAAACTTCTCATTCTGTCCTTCCAATACTCAAACCTTTCTCCATCTTACAGTGGTGGTCTGTTGATGTTGCCTCCCAATTCTTCTGATATGTTGAACCCTTGGACCTTTCCTCAAACACTGTTAAGTGCTCAGCCTTGAGACCGAGCTCTGATGCCAATTGAAGGTGCAAACACGAGAAGGGGGGGTTGAATTGTGTTTGACTAACTTGAATACTTTTTTTTGTTTTTGCAGTTTTAAAACAAAACTTGATGTATCAATAAAATAGAGTTAGCAGCGGATATAAAGTAAAAATAAAAACACAGAATTTTATACTAGTTCACCGTTAACGAGGCTACGTCCAGTCCCTTCACCTTGACGGATTTCACTAATTCAAACCTTGAATTACAACAGTTCCACTGACCCTTCAAGTCAGTCTTCTCAAACAGTCTAACAATCTTAGACTCTTCATGTCTTTAGTTTCTTTAAAAAATAACTGGCCAATCATGTCTTTAGTTTCTTCCCGCCAATAGCTTCTGAATTCCACAAGACTTCACTTTATTTTTGAATCAAATCCTTTTAATACTTTGATCAAATTTAATTAAATCTCCACCGTTAATCCTCATGATTAAATCTGGACCGTTTGATCTTCTGCGCTAGTCCACATCTAGACCATACTAAGTGATCTGCTACGATCCTCTGATTTCGGCAAGCCTTGGACCACACTTTGTGATCTTCTGATCTCGGCCACCTTGACTTGCAAACTGATTTGCTGTGATCCTCTAATCTCGGCCAATGCTAGACCAAAAATTCTGACCTTCTGATTTCGGCCAACACTGGGCCATGGTCTGATCTTCTGATCTCGGCTAACACTACGCCATATTCTTAAATCTGGACCATCTATCTGAACCTTTTCCCTCTGATATGGACCAATTCTGAACTGGGTCTGGATTGAACTGAAATTAAATCTGGACAAATGATATTTCAGTATGAACATTTTACCTTCTGATTTGGATTAGGTCTGGATCATATCTAGACATCATTTTTTCTGGTCTGGACTTAGTTTCATACCCTGAACCATGCTATCTTCTGGTCTGGGTCAAATCTGGATCAAGTCTGGGCTGTTTATCATTTCACTGCCAGGCTATCTTCTGGTCAGAATAACTTCTGGACTAAGTCTGACTTATGATATCTTCTGGTCTGGAACAACTCTCCCCCTGGCATGCTTCCCTCTAGTCTGGTCCAGGTCTCCTTCTTACTTTGCTTCCTTCTGATCTGGGCCAACAAAGATATCCTCTGGTGATTTCAGGATGCATCCTCTAGTACCTTCTGGATGCATTATCTGATGTCTTCATCTTCCGCCTCTAGAAACTTCATCTTCTGTTGGCATTTAATGTAATAATTAAAGGTACAAAATAAGATTACATGTAGTGCTTTTGTAAACATCAAAATCCTAAGTACTTAAAACCAACTTGGTTCCAACATGGATAACTTTGAATTTGAAGCTTTAGTTCTATGTTTTTCGATGCTTGATGCTGCTGCCTGAAGCCTCCTTTTATAGCTGCGAATAGGGCTTTGTCGAAGCTTAAATTCGAAATAAATCTTTCTCAGATTTCCTTCGAAAATTCTGTTGGCCAATCCTGTTTCATTTAAATTAAAGCCGTATCTTTTTAGCTTCTGATTGCACTTGAAAATTCTGTTGATCAATCTTGTTTCTTTTAATTTCAAACCATATGTTTTTAAGCTTCAGATTGCATTCGAATTTCTTCAAGTCTTCAGTGATTTTTGAATCAAATCCCCTTAATACTTTGATCAAATTTCTATCAAAATTTAATCAAGTCTTCTTCGAATTTTAATCAAGTCTTCACTGATTTGCATCATGATTTAAATTCTTGACGGTACGATCCTCTTATCTCGGCCAACTATGGACCATGTAACCTGATATGTACCAATTCTATGATCCTCTAATCTCGACCAACTCTGAACCATGTCATCTGATCTGTACCATTATGTGATCCTCTGATCTCGGCCAATTCTGGACCATGTGATCTGATATGTACCATTTTGTGATCCTCTGATCTGAACCATTGATCTTCTAATTTGGACCATTTATATTTTAATCTGGACCATTGATCTTCTGATCTAGACCAAGTCTGGACTAATTCTTGATTAAATCTGGACTAAGTCTTATGTTCTGGACAATTATATCCTCTGATCTGGACCAAGTCTGGATCAAGTTTTATGTTCTTGACCAAGCTATCTTCTAGTCTGGATCAAGTCTGGACCAAGTCTTTTGTTCTGTACCAGTTATCTTCTGGTCTGGACCAAGTCTGGACTGAGTCTTATATTCACGACCATGCTATCATTTGGTCAGGACTAAGTCTGGACCAAGTCTGACTTATGTTTCCTTCTGGTCTGGAACAAGTCTCCCTCTGACAAGCTTCCTTTTGGTCTGGACCAAGTCTCCTTCTGGACTCTGCTTCCTTCTGATCTGGGCAAATAAAGATATCCTCTGATGATGTTATTTTTCCTTCCCTTTGATGATATCCTCTGATTGATGCTATCCTCTGTCGTTTGCCTTTGATGACATCCTCTGATATCCTCTGGAGGTGTATCATCTCGTGACATCCTCTAGTATCCTCTGGAGGTGTATCCTATGGTATGCTCTGGATGTTTCCTCTGGTGATATTTTTATTCCTTCTGGTCTGGAACAAGTCTCCCACTGGCAGGCTTCCTTTTGGTCTGGTCCAGGTCTCCTTCTGGACTCTGCTTCCTTATGATATGGGCCAGGAAAGATATCCTCTGATGGTATTTTGACATCCTGGAGTATCCTCTGGTGCTTTCAGGATGCATCCTCTGGTACCTTCTAGATGCATTATCAGGTGACTTCTGGAGGTGTATCGTCTGGTCTGATTTTACCTTCTGATTACTCATCCCCTGCCTCTGGTGACTTCAACTTGTGCCTCTAACAACATCATCTTCTGGTGGCATTTAATATAGTAATTCGAAGTACAAAATAAGATTACATGGAGTGCTTTTGTAAACATCAAAATCCTAAGTACTTAGAACCAACTTGGTTCCAACAATCTCCCCCTTTTTGATGATGACAACACTTTGTATTTTTTATAAATATTTTTCTTTCTTTTGACTTTGACTCCCCCTAGGACTAAGCTTTATTTTGACTTTTTCTCCCCCTAAGTCTAATGTCCCAGATTCTTTATCAAATACATCTTTTCCCCCTTTGTCATCAGACAAAAAGGATTGAAGGAAGAAAGGTGATCCTCTGAATTTTTTTTTATCTTTTGACCTTTTTTTTTCATCTTCTGACTTTTTTTTTATTTTGAAAAACAATACACGACAATAAAAATAAAATAACGTACATAAAAAAATTAAACTAAGCTATTTGGTTAGGGATGAAGATAAGGTTAAGGTTTTTCTTGATGAAGTCAAACTTATCTTCAGGTAGTGGTTTAGTGAATATGTCAGCCCATTGATGGTTAGTGTCTACAAACTGGATGTTGAGTGTCCCTTTTTGAACATAATCTCTGATGAAGTGGTGTTTGATCTATATGTGATTGGCTCTAGAATGTAGGATAGGGTTTTTGGTTAGGTTGATGGCTGAAGTGTTGTCACAGTATCCACTAAGTTGATATGTAGGAGTTTCTTTGTAGAACAGGGTGAGATTGATAATGCTTTTTAGGTATCTCTGTAGGATTTTTTGGCCTTAGTCATCCTTTTCATGTGAGCTGGTAAGGTGCATTGGGGAGCCATATATTTGCAATCACTCATTTTAAACTTCTTGAGAAGCTCTTTTGTATATTTGGTTTGATGAATGTATAGACCTTTTTGACTTTGCTGAATTTGAATCCCTAGGAAGAACTTAAGTTCTCCTATCATGTTCATTTGAAATTCCTGCTTCATCAATTTAGACAATTCTTGGCAGAGAGTGCCATTAGTAGATCCAAAGATAATATCATCAATATAAACTTGAATGATCAGAATATCATCTTTAATTAATTTTCTAAAAAGTGTATTGTCTACTTGTCCTCTTTCAAAGTTATTTTTAAGTAAGAAGTAACTGAGTCTTTTATACCATGCCCTAGGTGCTTGTTTTAAACCATACAAAGATTTTTATGTTTTAAAAACATGGTTTGGAAATTCAAAACTTTTAAAACCTGGGGGTTGTTTAACATAGACTTCTTCACTTATATAACCATTTAAAAATGCACTTTTAACATCCATTTGAAATAATGAAATGTTATTAGTATGATACGAATAGCTTCTAACCTGGCCACTGGAGCAAATGTTTTAGTGTAGTCAATACCTTCTTGCTAATTGCATTCTTGTGCAACAGCCTTGTTTCTGACAACTTCTCTTTTTTCATTCAACTTGTTTCTGAAAACCCAATTGGTTCCAAGAATATTCTTTTCTAGTCTTGGAACTAGATCCACAATATCATTCATTTAGCTCTTCTTGCATTGGTAGACTCCATCTATATCCTTCTTCTGACTCATCTTCAGATTTATCCTCTGAAGATTTGTCGTATTCTTGCTTGTAGCTTCTACTTTTTCATGTTCTTTTTCCTGCATCAGCTTGTGGTTCTGGTAAATCAGTTTCTGGTTCTGGTAGATCTCTATCAGCATCTGGTTCTAGTAAATCAGCTTCTGGTTCTGGTAAATCAAGCTATTTGTCATATAACATAATACAAATCAAATAATTGAAAAATGAACTCAATACAGCCAAACCATTAATTCTGCTTCTGGTGGTTTCTGCTTGTGTTTTTGAAACCACTCGAATGCTGTTTCTGTTGAAGTGTTCAATTCGTGTGGATCACCTGGTTCCTTTAAATCTTTGAGAAACTGCAAAATACCTATCTAGCTTTGATTTTTAAGATCAAGCTTCTTGTAACACAGTAAACAAAATATCAAAACAATAATAATATTTAAAGATAGATATAACCTATATGTCACAGCTTCAGTTTCATTATGAAAATCCTCTTGTTTCTAATTTTTAGATTTTGAATCTGCATATTCTGTGATTATAGGGTCTGGATGAAGGGCTTTGCATTCCCTTCCAGATTTGTAATCTTGATGAATTTCACTGGAGTGTTCGAAGAAGTCTCCAGATTCTGACAATTCTCTTTCTGTCGATATATCAGGTTCCTCTGATAGATCTCGAACTGATGATAATTCTGATTCCTCTGATAGTTCCAGTTTTGTTGATATGTGTGATTCCTCTGCCTATTTTGATTTGGTTGATAAGTGTGCTTTCTTTGATATTTCTAATTCTTCATATGGTTCTGGTTCTGATAGTTATTTTGTTGACCAGTTCTTCTTCCACCAGAGTCAATTTGCTTATGTTTGGTAAGTACTGGATCATAGACCTTTTTCCCTTCATATATTGCCAGCATCCATTGACCAGGCACCATGACTGGTGTTTAACTTTGGTTGCTTAGACCATCTGCAACATAAACAATTTTATCTTTTGGTACCCAAATCTGCATGGGTCCAGGTTTGTTAGTCTTGAAAGGTTTCTTGTCTCTCCTTGATTTTATCATGGGACAAGACAATTTTGAGTGACCTTTCTTGGCAAAAACAGCATATAAAACATCAGAGGAAATAGGTTTAGTTACAGTTAAAGTTTCATCAAATCATATGCCTCTTTTACCATTGTTACTAACTCCATAGATCATAGAAGCATATTTGCTTCTTTCCATACCATTAACAATAAACTCTTGTAAAACTTGTTCATGCATATCAGAGTTACATACAATATTTTTACTTGATGTTGAACAAAGATTACTTTTTAGAGTTAGGTTTTCAAACTTAAGCCTAGCAATATCAGTTTTAAGAGTTGCATTTTCTATTCTACATTCTGCATTTTGATTCTTAAAAACATCAATTTCTTTGGTTAGATTTTTATTTTCTTCCCCAAGTGTTTTTAGTTTTAAAGACAGTTTGTTATTGATATTTAAAATATCATTCATTGCAGTAGTTAAATAAGATCGAGTGAGTTCAGAAAATACCTCTTTTTCATCTTCTGATGATTCACTTCCAGAATCAGATTCTGTATTGGATCCAGAGGTAGTATTGGTGTGAGCCATCAAAGCCAATTATGTTTTTTATTCACTTCCAGAATTAGAGTCTGTGTTGGATCCTGAGGCAGTGATGGTGTAAGTCATCAGAGCCAGTTATGCTTCTTCATCTTCTGATTTTTTTCCAGAGTCAGCATCTAAGTTGAATCTAGAGGCAAAATGAGTGTAAGCCATCAGAGCCAATTTTTCTTCTTCTGATTCACTTCCAGAGTCAGATTTTATGTTGGATCCAGAGGCAGAGTTGATGTGGGCCATCATTGCTAATTCAGCTTCTTCATCATCAGAAGATTCATCAAAATCATCCCATATTGCCATCAAATTTTTCTTCTTGGGTCTGGAGTCTTTCTTCTGGTGTTTTCCTTTCTCTAGATTCGTGCATTTTGATTTGATGTGCCCAGGTTCATTGCATCCATAGCAGATGATGCTCTTCTTGTCTTGTTCATCCTTTCCTCTGTTGGAATGCTTGGAATTCCTATGGGGAAACTTCTTCCTTCTGTTTTGCCATATCTTCAGAATATTTATGGTTATGAAGGCAATGTCTTCTGCTTCTGATTTATGATTCTGGTCCTCAGAATCACCGTCTTCTGATTCTGTTTCTGCTTCTACTTTTAGAACTTTCTTCCGTTTGGACATTAAGGCTAGGGTTCATCTTCTTCTAGCTCTATTTCATGTGACTTGAGGGAACTGATTAATTCTTCCAGCTTCAGAGTGTTCAAGTCCTTTGCTTCTTGAATAGTAGTGACCTTTGGTCTCCATTTGTTTGGCAGACTTCTAAGAATTTTCTTCGCGTGGTCAGCAGTGGTATAGCTCTTCTTGAGTACTCTTAATCCTGAAACCAGAGTCTGAAATCTGGAAAACATTGCTTCAATGTCTTCATCTTCTTCCATCTTGAACAACTCGTACTTCTTGACTAGAATGTTGGCTTTTGCTTCTTAAACATGCTTGCTGCCTTCGTAAGTCAAAACCAGACTATCATAGATGTTCTTTGTTGTTTCTTTGGTAGTGCACTTGTCAAACTCCTTGAATGTGATTGCGCTGATCATGAACATTCTGGATTTGTGATGAAACTTGAACATCTTCCTCTGGTCAGCATCCAAATCTTTCGTGGAAATTTTAACACCATCAGCTTCTTCTGGAGCAGTATAGCCATCTTCCACCATGTCCCAAAGTTCGGGATCTTGTGAAAAAAAGAAACTTTTCAGCCTGTCCTTCCAATACTCGAACCGTTCCCCATCAAACATAGGTGGTTTATTGATGTTTCCTCCAACAACTTCTTCATTGTTTCCAGACATGTTGAACCCTTGGATCTTTCCTCAAAAACTGTAAAGTGCTAAGTCTTGAGACCGAGCTCTGATACCAATTGAAGGTGCTAACACGAGAAGGGGGGATTGAATTGTGTTTTCCAAACTCGAACATTTTTTGCTGTTTTGTTGAATGTGGATGTGAATTGTTTGATGAATAAATAATCAGATTAAGCAGCGGATAATAACAGCATAAGAACACGACAATTTATCCTGGTTCACCATTAACTTGGCTACATCCAGTCCCTTCATCCTGAAGGCTTTAATCCACTAATTCAAAACCTTTGAATTATAGCACCTGACCCTCCAAGCCAATCTTCTCAAATAGCCTGACAACCCTAGACTTTTAAGGAAAGAAAACAACACCTTGACTCTACAAGTCAAGTCTTCTCCTACCAATCTGACAACCCCAGATTGTAGAAGGAATCTACACCACTATCGGGTTTGATTACAAGGGTTTGGAACTCTGCAAAGTTGCTACTGGAAAGCTAATTGCTGCACTGATTCTTACACTCTTTTGTTGCTTCTGGAAAGCTGATTGATGCACTAAATTTCTCTCTCGAAAACACTTAGAAAATATTGCTTTTACACTCAAGTATTTCTCTCTATGGAACTCTCGGATAACTTTGAATTTGAAGCTTGAGTTATGTGTTTTTCGATGCTTGATGCTGCTTCTTGAAGCCTCCTTTTATAGCTGCGAATAGGGCTTTGTCCAAGCTTAAATTCAAAATAAATCTTGCTCAGATTTCTTTCGAAAATTCTGTTGGCCAATCATGTTTCATTTAAATTAAAACCGTATCTTTTTAGCTTCAGATTGCACTTGAAAATTCTGTTGACCAATCTTGTTTCTTTTAATTTCAAACCATATCTTTTTAAGCTTCAGATTGCATTCGAATTTCTTCAAGTCTTCAGTGATTTTTGAATCAAATCCCCTTAATACTTTGATCATATTTCTATCAAAATTTAATCAAGTCTTCTTCGAATTTTAATAAAGTCTTCACTGATTTGCATCATGATTTAAATTCTGGACCGTATGATCTTCTTATCTCGGCCAACTCTAGACCATGTAATCTGATATGTACCAATTATGTGATCCTCTGATCTCGACCAACTCTGGACCATGTGATCTGATATGTACCATTCTCTGATCCTCTGATCTCGGCCAATTCTGGATCATGTGATCTGATCTGTACCATTCTATGATCCTCTGATCTGAACCATTGATCTTCTAATCTGGATCATTGATATTTTAATCTGGATCGTTGATCTTCTGATCTAGACCAAGTCTGGATTAAATCTGGACCAAGTATGAACTATGTCTGGATTAAATCTGGACTAAGTCTAATGTTCTGGACAATTATATCTTCTGATCTTGACCTAGTCTGGATCAAGTTTAATGTTGTTGACCAGGCTATATTCTAGTCTGGATCAAGTCTGGACCAAGTCTTTTGTCATGGACCAGTTATCTTCTGGTCTGGACGAAGTCTGGATTAAGTCTGGACCAAGTCTGGACTGAGTCTTATATTCACGACCATGCTATCTTATGGTCAAGACTAAGTCTGGATCAAGTCTGACTTATGTTTCCTTCTAGTATGGAACAAGTTTCACTCTGAAAAGTTTCCTTCTGGTCTGGACCAGGTCTACTTCTAGACTCTGCTTCCTTCTTATCTGGGCTAATAAAGATATGAAGGTGCAAACACGAGAAGGGGGGTTGAATTGTGTTTGACTAACTTGAATACTTTTTCTGTTTTTGCGGATTTATAACAAAACCTGATGTATAAATCAAACTGAGTTAGCAGCAGATATAAAGTAAAAATAAAACACAGAAGTTTATATTGGTTCACCGTTAACGAGGCTACGTCCAGTCCCTTCACTTTGAAGGATTTCACTAATTCAAAACCTTGAATTACAACAATACCACAGACCCTCCAAGTCAGTCTTCTCAAACAGTCTAACAGCCCTAGACTTTTGAGGAATACAGCACCTTGACTTCTCAATTCAAGTCTTCTCCTACCAATCTGACAACCCCAGATTGTAGAAGGAATTACAACGCCTTGAATCTAATTGCTAAGTAATCTGCTACGCCTTCTGACTCCCTCAGATTGTAGACTCTACTTCAACAACTTAGATCTAAAACAAGAAAAAGAAAAACACGAGTGCTTGTTTCTGAAAAGCTGAAACTCACAATTAACCTCACTGATAACTCGAGTGTTTGCTTCTGGAAGTGTATGACTCTTTTGTGATTTTCGATGCTAAGCCTTCAGTCTTGAGCCTCCTATACTTGTCCAATCAGGTTTCTCTTAAATAAAAAACATATATTTTTCTGCTCCAAATTGCAATTGAAAATAACTTTGACCAATCCTGACTTTAATTAATTCTGGAACAAATCTTTCTTTCGGACAATAGATTCTGAATTCCACAAGACTTCACTTTATTTTTGTATCGAATTCGTTTAATACTTTGATTAAATATAATCACGACTCCTTTGATCATGATTCAATCTAGACCGCTTGATCTTCTTCTCTCGTCCACATTTGGACCATACTAAGTGATATGCTGTGATCGTCTGATTTCGGCCAACACTGGACCACACTTTTGATCTTCTGATCTCAACCACTCTGGACTTGTAATCTGATATGGTGTGATCCTCAGATCTCGGTCAATGCTGGACCACACGTTCTGATCCTCTGATCTCGGCCAACACTGGGCCATGGTCTGATCTTCTGATCTCGGCCAACACTGGGCCATATACTTAAATCTTGACCATTTATATGAAACTTTTCCCTCTAATCTGGACCAATTCTGAACTGGGTCTGGATTGAACAGAAATTAAATCTTGACATATGATATTTCAGTCTGGACAATTACCTTCTAATCTAGATCAGGTCTGGATTAAATCTGGACATCATTTCTTCTGGTCTGGACTTAGATTCATACTCTGAATCATGCTATCTTTTGGTATGGGCCAATTCTGAATTAAATCTCTTGTTTTGGACCAATTAATTTATGCTCTAATCAAGTCTGGATCTAGTCTGGATTGATTTTCATTTCACAGCCAAGCTATCTTCTGGTCAGAATAACTTCTAGACTAAATCTGACTTTTGATTCCTTCTGGTCTGGAACAAGTCTCCCACTGGCAGGCTTCCTTTTGGTCTGGTCCAGGTCTCCTTCTGGACTCTGCTTCCTTATGATATGGGCCAGGAAAGATATCATCTGATGGTATTTTGACATCCTGGAGTATCCTCTGGTGCTTTCAGGATGCATCCTCTGGTACCTTCTAGATGCATTATCAGGTGACTTCTGGAGGTGTATCGTCTGGTCTGATTTTACCTTCTGATTACTCATCCCCTGCCTCTGGTGACTTCAACTTGTGCCTCTAACAACATCATCTTCTGGTGGCATTTAATATAGTAATTCAAAGTACAAAATAAGATTACATGGAGTGCTTTTGTAAACATCAAAATCCTAAGTACTTAGAACCAACTTGGTTCCAACAATCTCCCCCTTTTTGATGATGACAAAACTCTAACTTATTTTGCTAGCTTGTAACTCGAAGTACTTGAAATACTCCCCCTCGGACCAATCTCTCCCCCTAAGTCTAATACTAACTTTTTCATCTCCTTTTCAACTCCTTGAATCACTTTTTCTTTTCTTCTCTTCTCCTTTTCAACTCCTTCTCTATTCATCTCTTTCTGATTTATTTTTCTCTCTCCATGTTTTTTCTCCTTTTCAACTCCTTCTCTTTTCATCTCTTTCTTTTTCGCTCCTCCTTTCTTTTTATCTCTCATTTTCTACTTATTTCTCGTTTTTCTCTCTCACCCCCTTTTTGTCATCATCCAAAAAGAGGTCCTAATATTTTTGTATTTTTGTTTTTCTTCTTTACAAAGTACGGAAAGTAAAAACAGAAAAATAAAAAACATAAAGTAAAATTACAAGAAAATTAAAAACTGCTAAGATGACTACTTGAGCTAGTCAGATATGGAGATAATGTTGAGATGCTTCTTGATGAACTCGAACCTATCTTCAGGTAAAAGTTTGGTGAAGATGTCAGCCCATTGATGATCAGTGTCCACAATTTGGATGCTTAATGTCCCTTTTTGAACATGGTCCCTAATGAAATGGTGTTTTATTTCAATGTGTTTGGCTCTAGAGTGTAAGATCGGGTTCTTGGTTAGGTTTATGGGTGAAGTGTTATCACAGAACAAAGGGATATTGGTTTCAAAGATGTTGTAATCTTCAAGTTGATGTTTCATCCAGATTAACTATGAGTTGCATCCTGCTGCTGATATATACTCAACTTCAGCTGTTGACATGGCAATGGTGCTTTGTCTTTTGCTTGACCAAGAGATCAAATCATCACCTAAGAAAGTGCAGTTACCACTTGTACTTTTCCTTTCCAACTTGTCTCCAGCATAGTCGGAATCACAAAAACCTCTGAGGTTGCAGGTGGGGGTTTTCTTGTATAACAAAGTAAGGTTGATGGTTCCTTTAAGGTATCTCAAAATTCGTTTGATAGCAGTTAAATGGAATTCCCTAGGGTCAACTTGAAAATCGGCACAGACACAAACACTAAACAAAATGTCAGGTTGGGTGCATTGGGGTAGCCATAGGCGTACAATCACTCATCTTGAACTTTTTAAGAAGTTCTTTAGTGTATTTTGATTGGTGAATGAGTATACCTGATTTACCTTGCTGAATCTTAATTCCCAGGAAGAACTTAAGTTCTCCCATCATGCTCATTTGGAATTCTTTCTGCATTAGGTCAGAAAACTCTTTGCACAAAGTGCCATTAGTAGATCCAAAGATGATATCATCAACATAAACTTGAATAATCAAAATATCATTTTTAATGGATTTCCTAAATAGAGTATGATCAATCTGGCCTATATCAAATTCATTCTTAAGCAGAAAGTTACTAAGTCTGTCATACCATGCCCTTGGTGCTTGTTTTATTCCATATAAAGATTTTTTAAGTTTAAAAACATGGTCTGAAAAATCAGAATTTTCACATCCATGGGGCTTTTTGACATAGACTTCCTCACTTATATAGCCATTTAAGAATGCACTTTTAACATCCATTTGATACAGAATTATATCATGATTAGCAACAAATGATAAAAGAATTCTAATTGCTTATAACCTGGCCACTGGAGCAAACGTCTTAGTGTAATCGATACCTTCTTGTTGATTGTATCCTTGAGCTACTAGTCTGCCTTTGTTCCTTACCACTTCAACTTTTTCATTGAGTTTATTCCTGAACACCCACTTGGTTCCAATAATGTTTTTGTTTGGTCTGGATACCAGATCCCAAACATCATTCCTTTGGAATTCATTCAGCTCTTCTTACATTGCAAGTATCCAACATTCCTCTGCAAAGCCTCATCAACATTGCTTGGTTCAATTGTTGAGAGTAAACCAAACAGACTGGTTTCTCTACTTGATGATCTGGTCTTTAAAGGTTATGCTGCACTGCCAATAATGAGAGTTTCTAGATGTGAAGACTTGTACTTCCGTCCATTCTTTCCCTCTGACTTGTCTTCAGAGTCAGCATGTTCTTCTTCCTTGCTTTTATCTTTCTCAGGTTCTGCTGCTGGTTCAGCTTTTGGTTCCTGTGCCTCTGGTTCACCTTCAATTTCCTCATCTTGCTTTGACTTTTCAGAGTCAAGCCGTTTATCATCAAACTTAATGTGGATTGATTCTTCCACAGTGTTAGTTTCTTTGTTAAACACTCTATAAGCTTTTGATCTCTCAGAGTAACCAATAAAGGTACACTTTTGAGATCTAGAGTCAAACTTAGCTAAATTATCTTTAGTGTTCAACATAAAACAAGTACAGCCAAATTGCTTGAAGTAGGAAATGTTAGGTTTCTTACCTTTCCACAGTTCATATGGAGTTTTATTTAAGATTGACCTGATGTACACTCTATTCTGAACGTAGCAAGCTGTGTTGACAGCTTCTGCCCAAAGGTAGGTGGCAAGCTTCATATCATTCAGCATGGTTCTGGCCACTCTTGCAGTGTTCTATTCTTTCTTTCCACCACTCCATTCTGTAGAGGTGTTCTAAGGGGATGAGAAGTTTTGAGAGATACCATTCTCATCACATAATTCTTAAAAGTATTTGTTCTCGAATTCACCTCCATGATCACTTCTGATGGTTATGATCTTGACACCCTGTTCATTCATTACTTGCTTACAAAAAGAAAAACAGTTTGTGAGATTCATCTTTGGTCTTTAAACATTTTATCCAAGTCCACGTTGAGTAATCATTAACAATTACAAAACCATATTTCTTACCACTGAGTTAAGCTGTTTGAACATGACCAAACAGATCTAAGTGAAGCAGTTCAAGTGGTTGAGAGGTAGAGACGCAATTTTTAGTTTTAAAAGAGCTTTTAGTTTGTTTACCTCTTTGACATGCTTCACAAAGAATCTCAGTTTTGGAACTTACCTTTGGAAGCCTTCTTACCAACTGGAGTTTGCTCAATTCGGATATAATTCTAGGGTTTGCATGCCTTAGCCTCTTGTGCCAAATCAGATTCTGCTCACTTACAAATAATAGGCATTTAACCTGTTGCTTAGAAAGACTAAACAGATCAATTTTATAAACATTATCCTTCTTAATGCCAGTAAATAAAACAGACCCATCAAGTTGACTAACAGCTTTGCAAACTTTCTAATTAAAGATAACATCAAAATTGCAATCACTTAATTGACTTATGCTCAACAGATTATGTTTCAATCCCTTAACTAACAGAACATTTTTAATAGAAAGGGAAGAGGATTTGTTACCAACTGTTCCTGTACCAATAATCTAACCTTTCTGGTGTCCTCCAAAGGAAACTTTGCCTCCATTCTTCATATTCAGATTCAGAAACATAGATTTGTCTCCTGTCATGTGTTTAGAGCATCCACTGTCAAGATACCAAGCTTTGTGTTGCTAATCAGACCTTGCTTTTTCTCTGTCAGAATCAGAGTCAGAGTCAGACTCGGACTCAGACTCAATTTTTGTTCGAGCCATTAGAGCCAGTTCTGCTTCTGGCCTGATTGAGCAGTTTTTTTTATTCTGCTTTGGTCAATAAACCATGTTCCCCTGATGATTCTGGAACATGTTTTGGTTCTGGTAACTTTGGTGAATTTGGTGAATCTGATAACCTTGATGATTCTGGTGATTTGGGTGAATCTGGTTGTAACACCCCGAGTTTAAAACACAGCGCGAGTGTATTTTTTTTTTTAAATAATTAAAATGATTTTCCAGATTTAATTCAAAAAGAATTAAAATAAAATTTTCACTAATTCATTTCATAAAATAGTACGTCGTAATTTAATCGATGAACGTAATTAAATGATTTCATCAAAATATCACTAAGTCCTTAATTTTGGAAATTAATAATAAACATTAATATATTTCAAAAGATAATAGTGTCATAACCTTAATAGGAAATATTAGAGTGCGGAAAAATATTAGCGGAAAAGTTATACAATAAGTCCCGAAAAAACCAATTACATTTTCCAGTTCAAAATCCTATACATCAACTCTAACTGATCATGCACTAAGCTACAGTAGCACGGTCTCTGCAGCATCCTCTACAAGTCTCGTCTCCAGCCAGCTGTCCGCCCCTCTGCGTTGTCTACAAATACGTCGTGCGTAAAGATCAAGGAAAATTAACGACGTCTCCGTCGTTAGTGTAACCGTCGGTAGGAAGGGTTCGGGTATCATCTGAGGGCAAAGCCCAATTTCCACAATAATAGTAAAGGGTCACCGACCGAAATTAACAAATAAGCACATAGCATTTATATCACAGTACAAATACACCCATGGTATAACATATGACAATGATTAAAATTAAGGATGCTCATTTGAAATTTCATGATATGTATACTTTTTCAAAACAGCAACCTATTAATATGAAAAATATGTGGTAACTACAACCAACACTTCAGCAATCACAATCATTTATCAGAAATTCAGATTTCATAAAGTACTCACACACATCAATTTCCAACGATCATCATATACCCGAATCATGACCCACCGGTCAATCCCCCGATGGAATATGTATATGCTCATGTATACAATTTATTGGAATTACCAAGGTGCAGTCGCTCAACAGACCAGCACTCGTGCAGTCGCTCAACAGACCAGCATGTTATACATATACCAAGGTACAGTCGCTCAACAGACCAGTACCAGTGCAATCGCTCAACAGACCAGCACTCGTGCTATCGCTCAACAGATCAGCACGTTTCACGTATGTTAGCCTCTCACAGGCCAGTGCATACAGAAGTTAAATCCTCGCATGGATAGAATGGACCGTCTAATACACGCGGAACCACTCCGTAGCCCGAGTAGAATAGACCGTCTAATACACGCAGAACTACTCTGACCCCGGATAGAATAGACCGTCTAATACACGCGAAACTATTCTATAACTCATGGTTACTACTTAACTTCGCAGCCCATTACGGTCACCGCATCAACTATGTGGCCCATCGCGGTCACCACCTGACTATGCAATGCATGAATATGCAGTGTTTTCTCTTCACTGAAACAATATGCATTATCAGGAAAATTCAACATTTTCATCATTTTTAAAAACATCTCAACACAATCAATATCATCATCATCACAACCATGATTAAACAGTCAATCAATTAATGTTGGAACCAAGTTGGTTCTAAGTACTTAGGATTTTGATGGTTACAAAAGCACTCAATGTAATCTTATTTTGTACCTTGAATTATTAAATTAAATACAATCAGAATATGAAGAAATCAGAAGCAGATGATCAAAGGAAAATGAATTCTGGAATTTCCAGAAGATGTTCCAGGATGTCAAAACATCACCAGAAGATATGTTTTCTGGCCTAGAACAGAAGGAAGAAAAATCAAAAGGAAACATGGATCATACAAGAGGAAAGCCTGCCAGAGGGAGAGTTGATCCAGACCAAGAGGAATCAAATATCAAATTTATTCCAGAAGTTATTGTGACCAGAAGATGGCCTGGCAGTGAAATATTAAACTGCCCAGACTTGTTCTAGACTCAACTAGAAGCTAAGTTTATGAGTCCAGAACAAGAGAATCAATCTGGATTTGACCCAGACAATAAGAGAGCATGATTCAGGGCATGAAACTAAGTCAAGGCAAGAAGAAATGATTTCCAGAATGATCCAAACCTTATCTAAAATCAAAGGTAAAATGCCCAGACTGAAATATTTATTGTCCAGATTTAATTTCAATTTAATCCAGACCAAAGTCCAGAATTAGACCAGATCAGAGGGAAGATTTCCATATCAGTGGTTTGGAATTAATTATTTGGTCCAGTGATGGTCCAGATCAGAAAATCAGACCATGGCCCAGTGTTGGCCGAAATCAGAGGGACAGAATGTATAGTCCAGCAAAGGCCGAATTCAGAGGATTATAGCATATCAGGTGCACATCCAAGATGGCCGAAATCAGAAGATCAGAGGGTCAGGAAGTGTGGTCCAGGGAAGGCCGAAATCAGAGGATCACAGCATAACAATCAGTATGGTCCAGATGTGGACTAGCGCATGAAGATCCAATGGTCCAGATTTAATCAGGAAATTTATACGGTGGAGAATTTAATTTATTTTGATCAAAGGATTAAAAAGATTTATTACAAAAATAAAGTGAGGTTTTGTGGAATTTAGGAGCTGTGG